>JAQIXU010000105.1:0-65767 GCA_034701245.1 Strigamia transsilvanica
ACAAATCCAAAATTAAATTTTTTGTTGCGTAGAAGCGTTTCAATCTATTATCCTAAAAATCAAAAATTAAAAAATGCTGAGAATTAGCACCATAGTTAAATAAATGTGTAAAACAAAATCGATTTACCTTTTCAACTATTAATGCCTTCGTATGAGTTTCCATTTGAGCTAAAAATGCTTCCGATGGAACGTTGGCATTGGGAATAAAGAATGGCTCAACTCCAAGCGAGGAGCTCAGTGACACGTTTTCGTTCCTAAGTTTCTTCAATCTCTTAACTCTTTTGTGTTTTTCCACGGACAGTTCTTCAAGTTTTGTGCGCAGTTCCTTTTCCAATTGCAGAATGGTAAGCCCATCTGCAGGCTACAAACAGAAAATAAATTATCAATAAATAAATAATTAAAATTATGTTTTCTTACCAAATAATTCGGAATATCCAATTCTGTGCAAATCTGAGCAATTTCTTCGGTCCATTCTTTAATTTTTATTAAAATATTCTTTTCGAGGGCACTTTCTTCTCCGAGCATTTCGTCCAATAACGTTCTTATGTGTTCGACAACAACATCGAGTCTACTGCTCCTCACATCAGAACATAAACCAATATTGTCCCACGTTCGCTGAAACTGTTCTGCGGCATTTCTTAGCAATGGTGTGGATTTATATTCTAACTCGTCTATGGCGGATCTGTTAAGAAATTTGATTTTTAGTAATCGGCCGATAATGTGTCGTGGTATGTGTGTCATTTTATAAGCTTGCGAATATAAATTAATTTGCTCACCTCTCAGTCATTATGAAAAAGTTAGCTTTCTTCTAATCACTAATTTCCTTTTCAATCATCCAAAATTACGTATGAAATGTCTGACTGATAATTCAAAAACGATACCAACGAGCTGTCGTTATAAAATAGCTTGTAAAAATGTTTAAAATGCTAGGTTAGCTGTTATTGGCTGGATTGCGTCACGTGATCAAATGTAAACTGGAAATAGTTTTAGTGTAGTTGACCTAATCACCACTAGTCGCGCTTGCGAAAAATACAAACGGGTTAACGAATTTTCTATGACGTAATTTTTAAAAACGAAGTGATAAAAATCGGTAACGCAGAACAAATTGTGTTACTTTCGATTTTTGTTTTGGAAAAGCTCATCAAAAATAATTATTATTATTTCTTATTATAATAGAAAAACGCTTTAAAAATAATTATTTTATTTACAAGATTTACAGGATAACCACGAGTGATTTAAAATTGTATAAACAATTATTCAAAACGTCAACAAAATGATTTTTCAGTACAAAAATGTCATCCTTTGAAATTTGACCAACAACATGAGCTTCGTGTATGCGTTTCCTCTAACGATAAATTACCATCTAAAGCTTAATAAAAAGTGTTAACTAATAAATTTTATTTTAAAAATTACGTCTTACTTTTTGCCGTGTTTGGTCGAAGCGTGAAATCAAAAGCTATTTTCTCAAATAAGTCGCTGACGTTATGTCCAGTTTTGCTGCTTGTCTCAAATACTTCAGCATTGAGGCCTAAAAATCAATTATCCAAATGATTTCATTAAAATAACAAATCACTAGGTCTGTGAGATATTGCAATATTTCGCATTGTGATATCAAAATTCAATCGAATATCGCAAACAATATACTACAATATTATAATTTGTGATATATTATAATAAAATTGCAAAATTTGCAAAATTACATTTGCTAAAATGTTTTCAAACATGAATCAGGGGGCTCCATGGAGGCCATGTAACCATGTAACCTTGTAACCATGTAACCTAACCTTTAAATCACCAGCTAAACCATGTTAAATGATTCATTGTTCAATAATTACTAATTAATTAATTAATTACTAAATATATACCTCGGGCATAATCTGAAACTTTATAAATGTCTATTTTTCTCAATTCTTGATTGTGCTGAATTAAATCCTTCTTCGTGCCGCACAAATAAATCCTACAGTCCTGGAATGGAATGGATATAATTAACAGAAATATTAAAGTTTTCCATCAGTTATAAATAAAATGCACACTTCTTCATTTTTTAAAAGTTCCACCACCCAATATTGAGCTTTTTCAAAACTTGAGCCGTCTGTTAAATCGAAACAAACAATTGCAGCAGCCGCTCCACGATAGTATATTTTACTCATAGCTTCGTAACGTTCACTCCCAGCAGTATCCTACAAGATAATTAAATTAAATTAATATAATACGTGTGTGATGGAAGCGATTTTATTCTTACCCAAATTCCCATGGTGATTGCCTTTCCATTAATGCGCAGTTTTTTGGCCCCATAGGCAGCTCCTATGGTCTACAAGTTTTACATGTTAAACAAGGCTGGTTTTGTTGTTCGCTAAACTTACATTTTGATACGGAACTTCTCCTTGAAATCTATCATTTAGATAACGTTCGACTAAACTCGTTTTACCCCCGTACTCTTTGCCCAGTAAAACTACTTTTAAGTCGACTCTACTCATCGTCGACCGAGCACTTTTATCAATTAAAATTGTTAATTCGTCTCAAATTAGACATGAACTAGACAAAACGTGCCGTAAGTAAGATAGCAATGTAAAATAATATCACAAAATTAGATAAGTATCAATATATAAATTAAATATGTATGTAATCAATAGTTTCAAACATTTTTCATCGCGGTTGCGCCTAATGATTAAACTTGCTTTCAGCCCACCCCACAACTTAAAAATCTGGGGGAGAATGATAACCGGAAATGATGTCAGAAAGATTCGGAATCTTTCTCGTATGTTTGGGATTCAGATGGAGATTCGGGAAGATTCAAAAAGATTCAGCTATGTTTTCAATTCAACTATGAAATCTCGCGAGATTATAGCCAAATCCTGAGATTCGGAAAGATTCAAAACGCCCCTCTTGTGGCGGATAGGTGCATTTTTCGCATCGGGACTTATCTGGTTTCGGCTCCAAAAAAAACAGTAGTGTCAGTTTGAGAAACAACTCTTTATTTGCAAGTGTCTTTATGGAAACAAATTTAGAATTCTAATTTTGGCTACAATTTAAATATCGCCTTAATTTTTTAAAATTCTTTTTTTTCTATTCGTTATCAGAATTCTTCTTTTCTTCCTCTTTAGGGGCACTTGCAGCAATTCTATATTAAGAAATAAATTAATAAATATAGTGTTATAGGTTCATTTCTTTTTGTCAAATCAACCAATAACACTTTATCGTCCGATTTGTCTAATCCGTACGCAAGAGCAGCTGCCATCGGTTCATTAATTACTCTTAAAACATTTAAGCCAGCAATCTGACCAGCATCTTTGGTAGCCTAAAAACAAAATCAAAATTAAATTAAATAAAAGTAAAAGTACATATAGAAAAATCTAATTTGTTATGTGTGCAATGCTCAGTAAAATTCGTCAGCAAATTTTAATCAGATACGAAAAATAACATGTTAAACATCATAGCTAAACCACATCATAAACATTACAGAACAAATGAAATAATTTACCTGTCTTTGAGAATCGTTAAAGTAAGCTGGTACAGTAATGACGGCATTTTTTACAGTAGTTCCTAGATGTTTCTCTGCAAACAATAATTAAATATATTGGAATATGTTTCATTGACAATTTTCACCACAATCATACCAGCAGCTTCCTTCATTTTCGTTAAAACGAAAGCTCCAATTGACTCGGAAAATACATTTTTCCGTGTGATCCAACCCAAGCACCACCATTTGATGCTTTAACTATTTTGAATTCTGCAAAGAATAATAAAAGTTTAAAAAAACAGTTGGCTAAATATCACAAACACACGTCTTTTTTTACTTCAAAATCATCAAACCGGCGGCCAAATAGTCTCTTTGTTGCTTAAAAATATTTTCGGATTCCCTACAGCTTGGCATTTGGCTGGAATCCCAGCAAATCGATCTAACTCCGCTGTAAATGTAACTACTGAAGGTGTGGTTCAATAACCTTCGGCATTCTCAATCACTTTTGATGTTCTTCCTTCCATTATGGCTACACACGAAGTAGTTGTACACAAATCGATGCCTATACCCGCATCGCGTACAGATTCCGACCTAATCACATAATTTTCAAATCACATACATTTGAAAAAAGAATTTTTTAATTAATAAATATTACTTGTGTCTTCTTTCCAGCCGATTTTGCGCTGCCGTATTGGGCCTATAATACAAATATAAATTATAAATGAATAATTCCGGTGACACATACGGTGTTGCGGCGATGAGTTTAGACCGAACAAGTAAGATATTTACCGATGCGAACAATATTTTACACATTGGTTAGATTTAAACGTCCACGAAGCTCCACGTGCTTGTAGAAACCGCGCAGGAAATTTGCAAATGTTGGCACCTAGAAAGTGATCAGCAAGGTAGCGCCACCTATGAACTGTCATTTTTTGTGTAAAAATTGTAAAAATAAGAATAGTGTGTTTTATAAAAAATATTTTCTGTAGCATATCTTATCGAAAAGTAGTGAAAAGTGGGATAAAAATGTTTTAAAATTGAATTACATACGATTTTTCCAAACAAAATGCATTTATTAATGGCAATTTTAAATCATTGAAAAAGTAAATTATTTGTTTGATCCATTTTTGAAGTGCCGATCTTGCAGGTAGTGGAACACCACGACCTCTGAGATGTTTATAAACCCGATCTAAAAATGCTTTCCGTAATGATAAAGCTGCGGCTATATCTTCAATTTCACTCGTTTTCCTTCACTAACAAGTAAGCAAGCTCTGTATTTGTCCCTTTGTAAAAATATGCTTCAAAACATTCGTGAATCTCTGCTTGAAAATTGAATTTTCTAGCCTTTTAGTCTGAATTTGAAGCTTTTGCTTTCACTAGTTCCACGGACAATGAATTTGAATTTTTCGTTGTTCAGTAAAATAAAATATCTTTGGTGAAATGTCCAAACCAAACAAAGTAAACAAACAAATGACCTGCCAATTCTAATTTCAATTTGGCATTTGTATCTTTCAATTCTAAATGGTTTGCTTCATCTGCAATCAGTCTCTTTTCCAACTTTCAAATCTCCTCGTCTTTAGTACTCTTAGGTGAAATTGTCAGCTGAATCCGATGAAGATGATTGAGTGGTTGCAGGTACATCAGCAGCTAATACAATTAATTCAGTGTTTTATGAGTCCGTTGCATGTGGGAAGGATGATTCATTTACAGATAAATGTGTAATGTCTGCAAATAAAGCCAAACTTGGCATGGCATCTCGTTTTCAAGCTTTTTTATACGGGAGATTCAGCATTTCATTCAGCACAATTGAAATGTATTGAGCATATTCGTGCGTTTTTCGCATTCACGTCACGGGGTCTCCTCGCCCACATTTCATAACCAACGTTTTGCAAGTGTAGAATCATTTGGAAATGGATAGTAGGAAATTGGTTTTCCTTTAGTCTTCCTGTAGTAGTTGTTGCAAGTGGCTACGGAACAATTAGTCATTTTTGATGCTCCTAAAGAAAAAGAATTTAAAAAGGTAATATTACCGTCAAAATGAATCGAAATAATACGAGGAAAGTAAGAGGAATTTTAGCGCCAATTGTGTAATCATTGTGATGTCAAGTGCGCAGAACGTTCTCTAGCTCGTCACACTCGTACACCCGGAATGCCATCTCCAAATTACGAGAAAATATATTTTAAAATATTTTTCTGGATTTGATTATTTTACTTTATTTTATTTCATCTTAAATAATATAATAATTTTTAAACTTTAAACAACACATAGTAAATAATAAGCAAAAATTAGATTTAAAAAATAAAGCCCGCTTTTGCTGCAACCTCGTGTTGAAATCCGAAAAAAAAATGTTAATAAAGTGTTTTTTTATTTTCATGTTTTCTGCCATGCGTGGATTAGAAGATAGCATTTCTCCGAGCACAGAACTCAGAACCAGAAGATAACTAGAAGCGAGAGACGCGATGGCGTGTGGAAGGTTAAAAACGTGCCGGGGGAAGCTATTGTTTTCCTTTTGAGTAAATCCGGATCGTAAGTATACAATCAATAATAAAATTCGCAAAACTTGAATGACCGTTTTTTATTTTTTATACCGATAAGCCATTAGGTCATTTCGTATCAAATGACATTTAATTTTAGAACGAATGCACACAGATAATGTAAAATTTAAAATTCTTTTCAATAAATGAAAACGATAATTGATGTGATGTAAGTCCTTCAACCTTACACTTGTCCAAGAGACGAGGGTCAATGCTCATTATATTTTTGAATTATTTCCAATTTATCAGTTTATCTAAACTTATTAATTTCCTAAACATAAGTTTCTCATATCTCGATTCACAGACCCCTTTTTATCAAATGAGTTATTTTTTTCTACGATCTGCCTTACCCTGGTTGAGACTAGTCTGGGCTGAAGAGCAATTCGCACAATCGTGACATGACAGCTTTAAATGCCAATCCTTTTTCACTTTTATTTGGACGTTGACCATTTCCTCCGGAGTTGTTTACTCGATTTAGTTTATGACTCAATGCACAACTTTTTTCAAATCGAGTTTAAATATTAGGATTTTATTTACCGTCGTAGCCATAGAAACCAAATGTGTTGTGCTACGTATGGGTTGCTCATTGGATATGTTGACTTTTTTTATATTATTTATTTCCACGTTTCAGCACGAGGTAAACTCAGAAGAGGATAAAGCATGGAAACTTGGCCCTGGATTGATTTGTTGCGATGACTAATGGCACGACGAAGAACGGGACGTTTCATCAAAACTCTAGTCATTCTTTTGTTTTTGACGCTTCTGTGGCTGCAGTTACATATAATCAGAATTCGTGTCAACCAAATCGACCAAACCAGCAGCCCGCGATTGAGCGGCACTCTGCTCGATGCACTTTTGCCATCCGCACAACCGCTAGTGTCGTACGTGAACCGAATGGTTTACTCTGAACTACATCTTCGTAATGTGTCAAACAATGCCAACTTAAACATGACGTCACGTGAAGGCCTTAATTTAAGTGATATTAAGCTCGCTATTGATTCGGCGAATGCTGAGGAGAAAATTTGGAATTATGCAAAATTTGGACCTTTGGAGGAGAATGATGTAGTGATAGTGGTTCAAGTGCATACGAGATTAATTTATCTAAGACATCTGATATCATCGTTGCAAAAGTCAAAACATATTGAAAAGGTATTGCTCATCTTTAGTCATGACGTATATTATCCTGAAATTAATTCTGTGATTCAGGCAATAGATTTTTGCAAAGTAAGTGGATTAAAAATTGGTTGATATATATATATTTCTTGATTACAAACGTTTTGTGAATTTAAATATAGGTGTTGCAAATTTTTTACCCATTTTCCATTCAATTGCATCCTAGTTCTTTTCCTGGTCAGGATCCGAACGATTGCCCAAGAGACATGAAGAAGGAAAAGTAAACAACAGAAAATAAAATTAAAATTAAATTTAATCGATAGATATGTCGCAAATTTATTTTATGTGTATAAATCTCTTTTTTTTATACATTTGTTATGTAATATTACAAGGAATTTCCTCGTTTGAATTTTTTTAGGGCGGTCAACATGAAATGCAACAATGCAAACTTTCCAGACTTGTATGGTCATTATAGGTCAGTTTTTTTGCTGTTTTTTTTTTGCTGTTTTGAGGGAACGACAAATTTATTTTTAAATTTTTGTTTATTTTTTTGTAACATTTTTTTAGGGAAGCTAAATTTACTCAGACAAAGCATCATTGGTGGTGGAAGGTAACGTTTATTTTATATATATTTAATGTATATTTTATGTATTTAAATTGGAATTTCTCTTTTAAAATGTTATTTTGTTGCTAGATCAATCACGTTTTTGATGGACTTCGTGTCACGAGAAATCATACGGGTTTAATTTTATTCTTAGAAGAAGATCATTACGTTGTTGAGGATTTCCTGCACAGTTTAGCTCTTTTAGAAAAAGTGCGGCGAAGAGAGTGCAAGCATTGTAATGTGCTGTCACTGGGCACATATGTGAAACTCGTAAATTATGCTGCAGATGCGGGCAGGGTATAACAATGAGACATGTGTTTTTTATTGATTTATATAATGATGTGCATTTAATACAGGCTGAAATATGGCAGTGGATTTCTAGTAAACACAACATGGGCATGGCATTCAATTCAGCAACTTGGAAGGATATAAAAAACTGTGCAGAAGTATGAAATTATACAATTCTAAAAAAAAAAGTTTATTTATTTAATTTAACATGTATTTCTTGTTAGAAATTTTGTTTTTTTGATGATTACAATTGGGATTGGTCATTACAGTACATCAGTGCAAGTTGTTTACAGCACAAATTAATAGTAATGCTCATGAAAGCTCCTCGAGTATATCACATAGGCGAATGGTATCGATTCGAAAACCAAATTTAAAATATGTATATATGTATATGTATATATATATTTAAAAAAATTTATTTTTAGTGGCGTTCATCATAAGAAGAAAGACTGCGCGAGTAATTCAGAAATAAATAAAGTATTACGGCTTTCGAAGGGCGCAGTATCACATTTATATCCAACACGGCTATTAGCAACCCATTCAACCAAAAGAATGGGTAAAATTCCAAAGGGTAACGGCGGGTGGGGCGATATTCGAGATCGCCAGCTGTGTATGTGGCATGCAAATATTACTGATATTAGGTAATACCAGATATTTTTAAAATTTCTATTCTCACATTTGAATAAGTTATGGTGTTGAAGTGCAATGTGCAGAAAACTTTTATGTTCCTTAGTAACCAAATTGACACCATAATAGCATTTAATGTAATTATTAATTTATTTTTGAGGGACCAGTATAGACACTAGATACACAGTAAATCCCTTATCATTGTCTTATCAAAGCCAATGCAATCGTGCCTTGCATGTGTCGTACTGATGTCGTTAATTGGATTATGAAATATAATAACGTAGCCGTATAAAATCACGTGACACTGTTCTACTTTATACCGATATAGTATTGTATTTTACTAATGCTTTCAAATGTATGTACTAGATGCCATGGCATTCAGAAAAATGATTTGTATTTATACACTTTTTTTTTAAAAGAAAAAACTGTTACACCAAAGTAGAATTTGTAAAGACCGTGCCAAATACGTTTATTGAGGTTTAAACCACATTGATTTCACTTAATGATGACTAAAAAAGTTTTAAAATGTAATTGATTGTCGATTAATAGTATGAAATTGGGTTGTGTAAATATTCTCTTGAATTTGTAGTACAAATTGTATACGGATCAACAACAAAAATTAAAGAAATTTTTTTTGTCATATTTATTTTATTTTTATATATATATATATATATATATATTTTAAATTTTATTTCCTGGCGATTTATTCACTTCAAATTTATATCTTTTTTTGTTTGGCCGATTTGTTTTGAAAGAATTTCGCATTTAAACAGTACAGCTTTAAAATTAATGTGTATAATTAATTAACCGTAAGTAATTTCGACAAAATTGCTACAAAGTAATCAACGAACCGTTTGTGTTTTATACTTAAAAGATGACGTAGTTTTAAGTCGACAAATATATAAAACATTTAGGATTTAGATTCAGTCAGTACAAATTTAAATTACATATTTACATAAACTTTCTACCAAGTCAATACTTTCTTCCTTTTACTGTACGCGTATATTAAATTTAAATAGAAAAAAAAAATTACTTCTTAACTATTTTAACAATCCAAATAAATTAATAATAAAAACAAAAACAAAAATGAATGAAGAAAGGAAAAAGATACATAGCAACGTTTCCGAGCGACATTTAATCACCGGAAGAAAAGCATTTCATTGAAAACGCTTTTAAAAACATTTTTGCATTTTTAAAAATCAAGATTTTTGACTTGATCAATAATTGTTACACATCGACTTCCTCAGTCGAAGAAAAAGTGCATATATTCTAGTAAATAAAATGCTACATACAAACAAATCCATTTTTTTTTTTTACTCAAAATATTTATACCAAACAACACAATTTGGTTTCAAAGAAATTATCCAAAATTGTCAATAGTCGTTCTAGAATATAATCTCTAGAGGCAGTTGCATTTATAATAATCACTCGTGATTATTGAGTTGCTTATTGAATAGCTTAATCATCTTCAGAATCTCCATCGCTCAGATAACCTGGATTTATAGCGGATGGTGATCGTCGGCTAGACATTGGCGGTATTTCATTCAAACGTCTATAATGATTCAACCATTCTTCTATCAACTGTGCCACCAGAAGCGGTCTTTTCTGTATTTTCTGCTGAGCCACTAAGATTCCACCTTCCGTAACACAACAATCCAACCACTGGCGTAATATATGTTCTTCTTGTCCAATCTGAAATAATAAATTTAAAAAAAAAAAATCCTCATTACTCGATTAATTCGTCATCTCCGTTAACGTTTGTAACCTCCAAATCTGTTAGAAAATGAACAGGAAGTAATTTAAAGTCACTCGTCATCAGAGGCAAAAAAATGACTTGGAGATCATCGCTGGCGTGGATATTCGCACCTGCACCCAGATTGTCACTCGAGTCTGGTTCCGTGGGGACCAAAGCACAAAAATGCCCTCTTGTGTACCCTAGAGATATCGGAGTTTTCCAACAGAAGTTTTGCTCCCACAGTAAAGGCAGATACACACCTAGACAGGATTGTTTATTTTTATTCAATGGATTTTTGTTTTAAATTTAATTTCCTTCAACAAAATACAACTTACCCTCGAACCTAGCGAATCCAATTGCTTCACCACGAAAACTTTTCACATATTTTACTCCATAAACAATTATAGGACGACGCAGAATGTGTGCAAGAGCAAAGATGTGCATTTGCTCCAAAGGTGCTCCTGGCTGACTAGCTAAACTAAGCAAAATGGCCCAGTCTTGTTGCCATTGTGCTTCGTCCAGAGTGAAATGAAGAAGATGAGCTTGAACAGCTTCCGCTTCTTTCCATCTGGGAAAAAATCTAACAAACAAAAACAAAACAAAAAAAATTTTAAATAATTAAACATGAAAAATGAAAAAAAAAAAAAAGCGAAGTAAATTACTCACGCTGAACTACCCTCGCTAAGACTATCACTTAAAGCTCTGCGAAGCGTGTTCTCCTTGTCAAAAACTCCCCATGTAGCTTGTAACACCGAATCCAAAAGACAATCGCCGGCAGTTCGGTTCCACAAAGGATAAAGTCTGCTTCCCAACCGCTCAGTTAATTCCAAACTCCAATTTATAATCGGCGACTCCACTTCTAATTCTAAAAATACATTTAAAAAATATAAAAAAATAGTAAAAACCTCAAGAAAATCCAAACTCTGAATGAATACCCTTTTGCACATCACGATCAAGCAATTCGTCGAGCAATTGTTCTTGCACCGACGGTGCAAAATCCTCAATTTCTAAAAGAAATAAAAAAAAAAATTAATTCGTTAAATCAACATTGTGACTTTCTTTGAACTTTTTACCCGGTGGTAACGCGAATGTAACCAACTCAGTGACGAAAATGCAGGGAAAATCACCTTTCCTATGCAGCAGTGCAGATGCGATGTGCCGTCGAATTTCCGCCGCCAGATCGGGGCTTACGTGTGATGGGGCCCATTTCTTGGCGCCGTGAGCTATGTCGGACGACAACAAGAGCCTTAAAAGATCTTCACGCTGAAACCGTATGGCAAGGTGGACGAGCGTGTGTCCAGTGTCGAATGCACTGGGACGACCGAGCAAATTGACCTCGCTGTGAGTCAATTGCCTGGCTGGGTCCCCTCCCGAACTCAAATAAGTTTCTACAGGATTCACGTCTCCATCCACCACCCCAAGGCAAGCACTGAGCCACGACCAATCAGCTTCTTGCATACACTTACGAAGTTGTTTCAGCCTCTTTTCCTTCTCGTAATTATTAGCCGACGCTCCAGCAATCGACGGCAGAATCAGAGCTTCGTTGTGATCGTTGAGCGCACGGGGCGACAATCGTTCTCGATTGTGGGCGGCTGGCAAGGAAATACTACTCGAATTCAACTGACTCGTGCTTCCGCTCGCGCGCTCGATCACCCGGTTGTCGTCGGCCGAAGACGAGGCCAACTTGCGCTCGTCCTTCTCGTAAGCGCGGAAGTCGTTCGTCGGCGACGTGGGATCGGAAGAAGGGGAAATCAACCTGGACGTGCGGCAGATGACGCATCGCAACGACTTGGGCCAGTTCTCGTAAGTACACGCGCTGCACACCCATTTGGTTGGACACGAGGTTGAAATTCGGTTATAATTTTGATTTTCCTCGTTCGTGTGAGGAGACAGTTCGGTCGGAGAATTTGATGGCGTATCTTGGTTTGCATTTATTTGAGACGATTGATGATCTAGTGTGGTTGTGTTATCTTGCTGTGGCGCTGACACGGTCGTCGTCGAGCTCTTCTTGCGAACAACCAAACATTGAGCACATTTGGTGGCGCGTGGCCAATTTAAATATGTGCAGCCGGAGCAAGTCCATTTTTGGAAAGGATTTGTGGCAGTGCTGTCGCGATTGATGAGATTCTGCATACCATTACCACTTTTATTGTCCACTGTAGTGGAAGGAATGAGAGGTGATAAGTTATAAATGTCATGATCCTGACGTGTTGCCTCTTCTGCAATCAGCTGCGGTAGTTTGGGTCCTCGACATAAGGTGCATTTGTTGGCCGATGGCCAGTTTTCGTAAGTGCAATATTCGCAAGCCCATTTCTTATCGCCACTCATTATTACCAAGTCGTCCGCTCAGTTTTCTCAGCATTGACTTTATTCCTATTGTTAGTCACTGAAATTAAACCAATAAATCAATACGTTTGCTAGAAATGAAAAATGATCGTCCAATTTGTCCTAATAACGGCGAAAGTCAGTCTTGTGCAATCGCTTAAATTCGCTTGGAAATGGGTTTGATTTCGTTTTAAACGAGTTTAATTGCGTAACTGCTTTGTGTAAATTATTTCATATTTATAAGTGCATTGTTCAGTTGCATTGCACTTGTTTTCCACCTTAACCCTGAACGAATCATCTGCTGACTTAATCACAGACTACAGTTTTTTGGCAAAAGCTAAAAAAACTTACAATTTGCGAGCTATTTTTTTTTCCATTTAACTTACCTTTTAAACATTTGCTGCCCGAGATGCAAATTAACAGTGCGAAAATTCGTTGAAATCATCTGACTTGCTGTATAACATCATTTTTGTTTAATGTTTACCTCGACCAAAAGATCGTCGGTATCCATCTTTGAGGATCATCCGAAAACATGTGTGATGTCATAGGAAAAATAGTCTCGCTCTAAAAATACACATACCTTTCTCCTTTTTTAGTCTGCGAATATTTTCATAACTAATTAATTTATTCCGACATATTTTAATAACAAATCAATAATCCTAATAATACATTTCTATTTTCAAAAATTTTAAATGTTTTTTTTTCTCTCCGCTTCCGTTCGGCGCTTTATCACGGTCTCGGCCTCTCCGACGTTTTCTTGTTCGCTGACCGGTACAGTCGTAAGTTCAACCGCGGAAGACACCGTGTAACTAATTTTTCTATATAATGACGATACAACGTTGTTTTTCTCTTTTGGCTAGTAGATCACGATTTGTATTTGTTCGATTTTCAAGTACAGTCAAAGGCATGGAAGAACACGGAATTGTCCCTGATGTGGTTGCTAAAGCACCGACAGGAGTTATTCAGGTGAAATTAATTAAATTAGAATTTTGTAATTGAAATAAAATGAAACAAATTCAATGAAATTTGTTTTAATATTTTAAGGTGAAGTATGGCCCTATCGAGTTAAAAATGGGGAATATTTTGACTCCTACTCAAGTAAGTGTGTCGATTTTAATTAAGTAAGTCGCACAAGAGAAATTTTCTAATTTTTTTAACTTATTTAGGTGAAAAATAAACCAACTAGTATTGCGTTTGATGCAGAAAGTGGATCGTTTTACACACTTTGCATGACTGGTGAGTGGTATATGTCTTGAATTCACAAACGTGTTAAAACTAAAATATATTTGAAGATCCCGATGCACCATCGCGAAAAGATCCTAAATTCCGAGAGTGGCATCACTGGCTTGTTGTCAACATCCCAGGTAGTGACGTGAGTAAAGGCGAAGTTTTGTCCGACTATATTGGTTCAGGACCACCCAAAGGCACAGGTTAATATTCATATTTAATAATAATAAATAGGCATTTTAAAAAGACTATAATGTGTTATCGTTGTAGGTTTGCATCGTTATGTTTATTTGGTTTACAAGCAACCTGGTAAAATTACATGCACCGAACCAAAACTACCCAATAATTCCGGTGACAAACGAGGAAATTTCAAGATTCAGAATTTTGCTGAGAAATATAAGTTGGGTGATCCAATAGCTGGTAATTTGTACCAAGCTGAATGGGATGACTATGTGCCCAAATTGTACGAGCAGCTTAGTGGTTAAATTCTGCATTTTCCTTTTTTTTTTTGTTACTCTTGTTATATTTAAATGCATATCCATTATTTTCAAGTTACAAATAAATGAACATTTTCTAGTTGATTGTACATTCTGATTGTTTTAAATTATATTTTACATGTGAGCACAGTACATAAATCAAATGCTGCAGAGGATAATAAACGAAATTAACTATTTTATCCTGTTAATGGTGCAATAGATTATCGCACAAATGGTCCGCCTTCCACCTTTGGAAGTTTTATCTTCACTTTTAAGAACAATGGCGGCGTTGAATCCATATTTTGAATCGCCTTTTGTGCCGAATTCATCGAATTGTACGTTACGAATCTACAACGGAAAATAATGCTTTGGTTGTAACTAATTACGGTATGCAATAAAAAGAGTATTGTACCCTATTGTAGTATTAGGTATCTTTTTTGATGGCAAAGAATACACATTTAATACAGTCCCAAATTTGGAAAATATGTTATATAATCCAGCCTGAAAAATTTAATTTATCCAATTAAGTTATTCTGGTACTTAATGTCAAATTTTACATTGTTAATGGTGGCTGGAATTTTGTCAACGACGACAGTCGGGTGCATTATTTGAGAGCGCTCTTGCCTAAATTATAATAAAATTCTTTATGTTTTGCAATATTGGTAAATTAATGGATTAATTTACGTACTCAAAATCTTCATCGTCGGTGTCGTTCCACAGATCGTCCCTGTAAAATAATTTGCATGAGTACAAATTGAATGGTAAAAAGACATCTTAACGAGACATACGTAGCTGACATGTTTATCATTTACCAGTTACCACAAACAAATTAGTAAGTTTAAACTCGTTGCTAAGTAAGCGTTCAATCAATGATGAACAAACGGCTGAATTCAGCACTAGATGGCACTAAATCGTACGGCTAAACATGTTTTAACCTCGGTTTCAACGTTTTGAATTGACCTTGTCTGTGATCTTAAAATACAGTTTTCAAGATAATAAAATGATTTTGTAAATAAAAACAATAAACCAATCTGATCTCTGAAATGAATGAAGATATAATCAAAACAGATTTGAAAATGTGACGCATCTACAAGAAAGTCGTGGCTAGTGGTTGTGGCACGTGCTATCGGTGCCCCTGTACAAAAAAAAGTATGCTAATTTGGACTTCCTGCTTTAATTAAATTTATTCCAAGGTCGGTTGTCTTGATCATAAAAATTAATAAAGAATTTACTCCTGGTTCTGACATTTCAGTCTCGTCTTCACATTTAGTTCGACCACAACTGCCTTTTGCACATCCACTTGACTTTGACAAGTGGTAGTGCCACAGATCCGAAATCCGAACCCGACCAGCCGACCACACAGTGCGGTACGATGTAAGTTCTTCATTCTGTAAAACTATATCTATATAACCCGATGATACATGATGGGAAAATTAAAGTACAACTGGGAGTCAACAAATTTTAAGGATGGTCAACTTTAATCTGTTTTTTGTTCTTTGTCATTGAACTTTGAAAACCCAATTGCAATACCAACACCTGCAAAACTGGAAAGTGAAAAAAATTAAAAGAAAAAGCAATCAAATCTGAATTAAAATTTGTGCCACCTGCAAAGTGCTAAAACTAAAAATAAACACACACTACTTACATTACAGACTTGTCTATATAAAACGGACAAGAAATTTTTGTTCGTCGTCCAATCTGGTTCAGTCTATTAGTGTGTTGATTGGCGCCAGTCGTAAGTTTTCATCGTAGTTATGTTTTCTATTTTGGGTCTTAGTTGTCGTTTTGTGTTTGCACGATTTTCAAGTACTACCGTCAAAGCCATGGAAGAACACGGCGTTGTCCCCGATGTTATTGACGCAGTTCCTCAAGGAATTCTCGAGGTGACTTCTCGAGTGATGATAATTATAATTAGATTTACATAAATCGAAATATTGCAATTTTTAAGGTAAAATATGGAAGCAACGAGGTGAAATTGGGAAATGTTTTGACTCCTACTCAAGTAAGTTCTTCAAATTTTTAATAAGTGACAAAGTTTGGGAATATTTTTGTTAAGGTACAGAGTAAGCCAACTCACATTTCCTACGCTGCAGAAAGCGGAGCATTTTACACACTTTACATGACGGGTGGGTTCGAAGAAGACGAATTTCGTACTGATGTGTAAAAAGAGTTAATTTGAACATTTTTGAAATTAGATCTCGATGTGCCATCTCGTAAAGAACCGAAATGTCGCGAGTGTAACCACTGGTTAATTATCAACATCCCTGGTAATGAAGTGAATAAAGGCGATGTTTTGTCTGACTATATTGGTTCAGGACCACTGCAAGGAACAGGTAATATATAATATTCGTAAATTCTTAGATGAGAGACTAATCGTTGTGTTAACACGGTAGGTTTGCATCGCTATGTTTATTTGGTTTACAAGCAAAGTGATAAAATCACATCCGACGAACCGAAACTGCAGAATAACTCTCTTGAGAAACGAAGCAACTTTAAAATAAAGGATTTTGCTAAAAAATATAATTTGGGAGATCCTATTGCTGGGAATTTCTACCAAGCTGAATGGGACGATTATGTGCCCAAATTGTACGAAAACCTACGAAATTAAATTTCCTGTTTGCACGTATTTAACGTGCAGATAAAGCCAAAAAAATCTGCAAATCAAATAAATATCTTCAATAAAGTACATTGCTTCGGTTGGCTGGTTAAATTGTGTTGTGGTATATATACAATATATATTTTTTGTAGTCACTCGAATGTAATGCGGTGAAAACACAACGCCATTGGGGCCAATAAATTGAAAATATGTCTAGGACGTGAATATATATATTTTTTTTTTTATTTTACTTGTATATAAACTGGACTAGCAGCCTGGATGTTATACTGTAACAATGCTACCACCCTGAAAATGGGGATCACCCATCACCTGATTGGTCTAATGGGCATATCTTTTCTCCACATTGGCTGGACGAGCTGAAGACGGCAGAGTTTAAATCAAGGGTTTTGACTTTTGACTATGAAATGTTTTGGAACTTAATGTTTTCATTCATGCGTGGCCAGATCGAAATGCTCGCACTAGCATTGTTGTTTTGCCCAACATGCAACACCAAATATTATATGGATTATATCTTAGAACTGAGGTGTAAAGCCGAGTCAAACAGCTAAAACTTAGAGTAGGGCGGAGGGCAATGGAGGTGGTAGATTGTTTTGTTAGTCATAATGATGTCTTTATTCTTGGACTTATTCATCCACCAGCCCAAGCAGCCCGTGCTTTGTCTAAAATCAATGTCGGATAACGGATAGTCATATCAATGCCGAAAAAACTGATAAATATCAAAACAACATTGATATATTATCGGTTTCCTACTTTTGGAAGATTGATTAAAGGATGCGACCAGTTCCCTGACATTGATATGCTATCAGCGTCGAGACCTTGTTCCAATAATACTATCTAGTATCTTTTCTACCACTTCATTAGTTCTGCCTTCTTCCTCATCCCCCTCTGGATTAAACCTTTATAACCGTCACACATAGAATTACTATCTGATGACGGCCAACTTTGGTTAAAGTTTGGTTTTGATCGGTACCAAACTCTTGGTAACTGCACGCCACTTTGCTTATATTCTTAAAATGCGGTTCCGTGAATTTTTTGTGTGGATATTCTATTCATCTATAAGTAGTTTAAAAACTGAGCCCCAACATGACTTCGTGGTTGTTTGGAACGTTCCAATTCACACATGCTCTAAGTTCAACATCAGTTTTGACTTAACCAAGTACAATATCATTCATAATGAAAACGCCTCATTCAAAGGAGAAAATATGACAATATTTTACAAAATTGGGAAGTTTCCATCAATTAGGCAATCCGGAGATCAACTGAATGGAGGAATCCCACAGGTCTGATCCTTGTAATATTTTAAATTTATAAATTTTAAAAAAGAAAAAGAAAACAATAAATTTATTGATCAAATAGCTAGGACAACTGTCTGATCACGAGGACCAAGTTACGCAAGATATAGCCAACGAAATACCAGATCCGGAGTTTAAAGGTTGAAAAACTTAAATTCTAAAGCAAAATAATCATCGTATCTAATAAAGACCCAATATTTAAATACTATCAGGATTCGCTGTACTCGATTGGGAAGAATGGAGACCAAACTGGCATACTAACTGGGGCGAAAAGAACACATACAAAGAAGAATCAAGAAATTTAGTCAGAAAAGGACACCTGTTATCAAATACCACTTTCGAAATCGAAGCTAAAGCTGAATTTGAATTTGAGATAGCAGCAAGGTGATTGCAGTTTCTAAGAAAAAACTAAATCCTTATAATTTTTAAAAAAATTTAACCCAGGCTTTATATGGAATCCACAATAAATATTAGCAAAACGCTTAGACCACGAGGAAAATGGGGATATTATGGTTTTCCAGACTGTTATAATTACAAACCGCTACAAAAGTATTGTTCTCGTAATATCCAACAAAATAACGATAAGTACGTATTATTGTGCCATTTTTCCGACTTTAATTCACAGTAAAGTCACCCTTTGTAAAGGTTATTGTGGTTATACAACTCCAATTCAACGCTGTACCCTAGTATTTACATTACTAGGAAAAATGTTACGGAAAATGCAGTGCACATATACGGCAAACTGAATGAAGCAAACCGAGTTGGGCAGAAATTGCCGATATTCCCTTATGCAATAACGCATTACCAAGGTGGGACAGATTTTCTGAGCGCGGTAAATTCATGTTCGCAGTGGAATTTTAGTTTATTTATTGATCATTTCGTTATCATTTCAATAATACAGGAGAATTTGTTAATTACCGTAGGCCAAGCAGGTGCATTGAGGTTTCCTGGAGTGGTCTTGTGGGAATCTTCATTCACCTTTGCTTCGAAAGAGAAATGTCAAGAGTTTAGCGTTTATTTTAATACAACTTTGGGCCCAACTCTCAATAGAATTCGTTCAGTGTTAAAAAATAGTACGGTACCGCTGCTATTCCCCGATAATTTAGATGCATCATTATGGGCGGAAAAAATAATTCAGTTTTATAAGTGAGATAATGAAAATACGTTATGTAGTTTGCTTGCAGCACATTCAATAAGTTATCTAAACTGGTTTACCTTTTATAAACCAGTCTTCTTATAAATTTTAACGAGTAAAATTTTACATTTAGACTGGTTTAAAAAAGATAGACCAGTTTAAATGACTTTATCAATAATGTGCCTATATCATTTATTGTAAATAAAGTTTAATTTTCAGGGTTAAAATTTCAAAAAACAAAAAACAAAAAAAAGTAAATAGTTTATACACACTGACAAACACTTTTTTTGGTCCAAAGACTACTGGTTATATCTTCAATTGTGATAACAAATTAAATATTATTATATCGATGTGTGAAGCTTATCTTGTAGTGAAACAGTTTCAATATTTACCAGTAATTTTTTTTAAACCCTTTTAATCTCATATTATACTAGCAGGTTAACCCGTTCTTCACCCGTGTAATAATGTTTCTTTATAAACTGTGGTTTTTGTCCTCTTCGTGCTAAAATACAGTATATAGATTTTTCAGACGCAATGCAATGCAATGCAATGCATTTCAAAATCTGCCACAACAACAGACAGTGATGGATTAATATCCTCAGCGCTACACTTCTGAGGAAGGTTAATTGCAGCAATGTTTTTGTGATGCTGTCCCGTGAGCCCAAGTTATTTCATTTGAATGAAGCTTTTCTGGAGCCATGAAGAAGAAAAATGTATCACTAATGTCTGGTAACACTGGTACCGTATTACGAAAATAAATATAATCCCACTGAAACACAAATACAAAACACCAACACTAAAATTTACAAGAAAACAGGACATAAGGGACAATCTAAATAGTGTTATCATAACAGTAGAAGCAGAATACTAATAGCATTATACTATTATGGCTTAACGGACCAAACAGCCAAACGACTGGCCAAACGCTGTGCCGAACGCTGTGCCGAACGTTTGGCTGAACAGCCTATCGCTTGCCAAACAACTGGCTGAACATTTGGCCAAACAACAGAACGCTGGCCAAACGACTGGCAGAACGACCGAACAACTAGCTGAAATGTTAAAAGCTGGCCGAACATTTGGAAGGCAAACATGCAATTCAATACTTTTGGAAAGCCAATATTTTTTCATTTGCTTACTGTGATTTTTTGAAGTGAAACTACTTTTGCAAACTCCAAGATAAAGTAAAGCAGTCATTAGTTTATATTACTTAGATGCGATCTCATAAAATAGTATTCAATACTTTAGTAAAGGGGTTGTAAATGTCCACCTGAGAACATACTTGTACATGGATACAGGCACGTACGTTTAAATCTTCAATTAAATTATTTTGACAAAAAGTTGACGCCATGGTTGTTAATATAGCACATACATGATATGTTTATTTCATTTTGTATTCACACATTTAAATGGATTTGTTTTTCATCCAAAATGAGCTAATTTTGACATGTTCTCAATGAAAAGCTTCCTTTACAGTCTCTCGGTTTGCAACAATCAGCCTTCTTTTTGCACTCAAGACCATATTCGAGACATTTAGCAGCAGTAGCAAAACTAATACTGATAATAAAAAAAAGAAAACAGAAAAAAATTTGAATTATATCATTCTTTTAAAATGAGTGATTAATTTGATAGATCGTGTTGTTCAAATTGATTAATTTGTTTTCAACTTACAATTCTGCGAGCACCAAAACGACGAAAAAGAAGCAAAAACAGATGCACAAACTTCCTTTCATTTTCACAGGAAATTAGTGACAATTGATTTTCAGTCTGCTTTGCTTGAAAACTAGCACGTCTTTTATATGCATCGAAACGATTACTTTTCAACAATAGGTGCTTAGTTAAGTAATTATAAAGTAACAATGAAGTAGTTGATACTTTAGTTTTAATACCAGCGTTTTTATTGCCCGGACTTTATAATTTCAGCGTAGTTTTCCAGAATTTTTTGCTGTATTATTTTTTTTCTCCAAAATATTCAAAATAACTGACAAAGCTTCCAAATCCTCAAAAAATCTAAAAATTCCAAAAATCCAAAATGTCTGACAAAGCTCAAAAAATCGAAAAAAAAGAGAAATTCGAGGAATTTAAAGTATTTAAGGAATCTGAAGAGTTTAAAGAATTTGCTGAATTTTGGGAATTTAAGGTATGTGTGGTATAAAAATTAACAAAAAACCACAAAAACACAATAGAAATCAATAAAAACCAACATAAAACAATAGAAATCAATAAAAACCAACATAAAACAATAGAAATCAACAAAAAACCACAAAAACCAACATAAAATAATAGAAATCAACAAAAACCAGCTAAAACACAATAGAAATCAACAAAACAAAATAAAAAGCAACACCAACACAATCAAAACTAGCAAAAATCAACACAACTCATGAAAAAATATTTACGTTTTAAATTTATATTATATTTTTCAGATTATTTGAAACATCCGTTCGGGCTGGACGTGTTTGAAAATATAATTTATTGGGTGTCCAAACAGTGGCGTAGCTAGCATGGGTGACACCCGGGGCGGATATCGATGGTGTCACCCCTCGAAAACAGTGTCACCCCTCGAGAAATTTTTCATAAATTTCATCAAATTTCCAGAAAGTTTCATAAATTTCACCAAATTTCGAGAAATTTTCATAAATTTCACCAAATTTCCAGAAATTTTCATAAATGTCGCCAAATTTCGAGAAATTTTTCATAAATTTCACCAAATTTCGAGAAATTTTACAATCGCGGCCGGGTGTCACCCCCAAACGGTTGACACCCGGTGGGGGCCGCCCCCGCCCCCCCCCCCCCCCCCTAGCTACGCCAGGTGACCACTAGATAATGGTGCTTCTGTTTTAATAATAATAAACTAGCAAAACTGAGCAAAACAGAACAAAATAGAGCAAAATGGAGCAAATTTAACCGATTCCTGAATAAAATAAAGTAGCAATTTTGTGAATTTCAGGCCCATTTTGCACCAGTTCCCAGCCCAGAGCACCAAACCACTGCAGTTGTATGTCTAGAAATCACCACATTACATCAAGTGAAAACGACCCTCCAAAGTGTCTGTGTTGCTTCGTCAAAAATCAACAGGGTCAAAAGTGCCTCAATAGGGTTAACCTGCTAGTATAATTTGTCTAATTTGATGAGGTTAAAAGGGAAAATAATTACAAGTAATATTGGACCTGCACCTGTGGAATTTGCTTCCGTATAAAATAAGCCTTACCTGGCAAGAACCAAATAATTACTAGTCAAACAATTATGCACTCGAAGTGTAAAAAAAACGTCTGAAAAGTTTCAAAATAACTCAAACATCGTGACAATGCGCAATATTAATACACACGTACACTATACAGACCACATACGTAGTTACTGTACATACACTGATTTTTAAGTGGATTTGTAAGTGGATCAGTAGATTTGCATAATGATTAATGAGATAAAAAAATTTGAGTTTTGAAATAGAATTTTCTCTTTGCTTGAATTTTGTACGCCAGCAGTGAAACACAAGTGAAAGAAGCGGACAACCAAAGCGCATGAAATGAATAGTAATATTAAAATTTTTAACTTTTAGTGCGTGCAGTGCGGTGAAGTTACCAACTGAAGAAAGTCAACAAAATTGCAAATATATTTTTTAAATAAATGTTTAAATAAATGTTACACATAATCTCATTTGCCAACGGTGACCTTAATTGTAGGGTCTAAATATCACGGATTAGTCATCCTTCTGGGATGTGTAAAATTCCAATCGCAATAGTGAAATTATCTTGGAAGCCACTCGCATGTCATACCAATTGCAAACTTATTTACACTAACAAAAACCGGTGTCATTTGTTTACACTAGCTAATACCTTTCGCAAAACACTTGTCCATCAATCGTTCTACGACACACACAAATATTATCTTAAGTTGCCCAACTTTTAACGATTGGTTAAAGTTCGGTTTTGATCCGGCTTAGTAACCGCACACCATTTTCCAAATACTGTATTTTCACAATGTGTCTCCGTGGATTTATTTTGTGGATATTCTGTCTATCTTTAAGTCGTTTAAAAACTGGTTGGGCAAACCCTGCTGAGCCCCAACATGACTTCGTGGTTGTTTGGAACGTTCCAATTCACACATGCTCTAAGTTCAACATCAGTTTTGACTTAACCAAGTACAACATCATTCATAATGAAAACGGCTCATTTAATGGAGAAAATATGACAATATTTTACAAAATTGGAAAGTTTCCATCCATTACGCAATCCGGAGATCATCTGAATGGAGGACTTCCACAGGTCATTGTGATATTTTATAATATTCAATTTTTTTTTTAAAAAACGAGAAAGAAAACAGTGAATTTATTGACCCACAGCTAGGACAACTGTCTGATCACGAGGACCAAGTTACGCATGATATAGCCAACGAAATACCAGATTTGGAGTTTGAAGGTTGAAAAACTTCAATTCTAAAGCAAAATAATCATCGTATCTAATAAAGACCTAATATTTAAATACAATCAGGATTCGCTGTACTCGATTGGGAAGAATGGAGACCAAACTGGCATACTAACTGGGGCGAAAAGAACACATACAAAGAAGAATCAAGAAATTTAGTCAGAAAAGGACACCTGTTATCAAACACCACTTTCGAAATCGAAGCTAAAGCGGAATTTGAATTTGAAATAGCAGCAAGGTGATTGTAGTTTCTAAGAAAAAACTAAATCCTTATAATTTTTTAAAAATTTAACCCAGACTTTATATGGAATCCACAATAAATATTAGTAAAACACTTAGACCACGAGGAAAATGGGGATATTATGGTTTTCCAGACTGTTATAATTACGAACCGCTACAAAAGTATTGTTCACCTAATATCCAACAAGATAACGATAGGTACGTATTACATGCCATTATCCGACTTTAACACGCAGTAAATTCACCCTTTGTAGGTTATCGTGGTTATACAACTCCAGTTCAATGCTGTTCCCTAGTATTTACATTACTCGGAAAAATGTTACTGAAAATGCAGTGCACATATACGGCAAACTGAATGAAGCAAACCGAGTTGGGCAGAAATTGCCGATATTCCCTTATGCAATAACGCATTACCAAGGTGGAACAGATTTTCTGAGCGCGGTAAATTAATGTTTGCAGTGGAATTTTAGTTTATTCAATGATCATTCCGTTATCATTTCAATAATGCAGGAGGATTTGTTAATTACCGTAGGCCAAGCAGGTGCATTGAGGTTTCCTGGAGTGATCTTATGGGGATCTTCATTTACTTTTGCTTCGAAAGAGAAATGTCAAGAGTTTAGCGTTTATTTTAACACAACTTTGGGCCCAACTCTCAATAAGATTCGTTCAGTGTTAAAAAATAGTACGGTACCGCTGCTATTCCCCGAAAGTTTAGATGCACCATTATGGGCGGAAAAAATTATTCAGTTCTATAAGTGAGATAATGAAAATAAGTTATTTAATTTGCTTGCAGCACAATTTACTATAAATTACATTCACTTATTGTAAATTTACACACACGGGCATTGATTTATCTTTAAAACAAATATTAGTTTGTGTTAAAACTTCAAATTGAAGTGTCAAATCAACATAAGAAAAACATTTCTTT
Organism: Strigamia transsilvanica; assembly: GCA_034701245.1. Taxonomy (NCBI): domain Eukaryota; kingdom Metazoa; phylum Arthropoda; class Chilopoda; order Geophilomorpha; family Linotaeniidae; genus Strigamia; species Strigamia transsilvanica. The sequence goes on from JAQIXU010000105.1 coordinate 25,024, forward strand.
TGCATAAATCATTTGCAAAAATAAAGAAATAAAAAAAAAGCAATCATTTTTTCGTGCAACTTAACACTTAGAAATTAAAAAATATGTACACTGACAAACATTAGTTTATGTACAAAGCCAAACCTCAACCGTGTTGGTTAAATTTTTTCTAAACAGAGGAACGCGGAAGAGGTTTAAGAGAAACTTTATCCCTTAATGAGATACGGTAGGTATTGAGACTACTGGGTTATATCTTCAATTGTGATTACAAAGTAAAATAGTTATTACCGATATTTGACGCTACGTTTCCAACTAAATAATCAAAGTAAAGAGCTCATGTCAATCATTTCAAAATAAAATTTGTAAACAAAAACTCCACTTTAAAAAAAATAAACAAACAGACAAATGACAGTAAAAATTTATATATTTCATTTGACAGTCAGTCAAGCCTTGAATTGAATCTAAATTAGTCCACTCATTTACCTTGAATAACACTAAATACGCATCTTAAATATAAAAATAAAAATGCAAACTGCTCTACTCCAGGAATTTATCACGACGAACATCGTTGATATTCTTTCGTTAGCCTCGCAATTTCATCGCCCAATGTATTAATATTTTCCTGCAATAAGCACAAAGAAATTAAACCATTTGATTTTGAAATCACCACAATTTCAATACTTTTAGTGTTATGTTTTTCAACAGTGTATCTTCTAAAACGGCCTGAAGTTTACGATTTATTTCTAAAGATAATTCAAACGTCATTGCTCCATCCGACGCTTGGGAATTGTACAGAGATGCCATAATTCCACCTCGTTTGGCTAAATCCACCTAAAAGTTCGATAAATTTAATCACAAATAAACCATTTGTAACCCTTATAAGAAATAACAGTTAAAAGACCAAAAGCGGAGGGAAAAACCTAGTTGGTACCAAAGGTAATAGCAAAAGTAATGAGAATATTTAAATATTAAAGCAAACTTTTACTACCTGCGGTTTATTCCTAAGCAAGAACTTGAAAAGGGAAAATGAAAATGTTAGAAACGTAACAGTAAGGAATGGCTCGTATAATTAGTATGTTTAAATATCATTTTCAATCAAAGTAGCAGTTGGAATACCTTATTTTGGTCCATTTGCTCAGTTACTAGTGCTCCTGCTTCCAATCTCATCACATAATTTTGAATTATTCTATAAACACCATTTGAAGTCATGAAAATATAAATATAAAGCAAAATACAGTGCATTTACCTTGATTTTTTTCGTAATTCCGTAATTAGTTGCCTGGCGTGCTCATCTAAGAATTCAATCTTTTCGTTCTTCCGCGCTAAAGATTTTTGTAGTTTTACTATTCTTTCGATTAAAAGCTGTCTACTGGGTTCAATTGTTATCACGTTGTTATCCTGCAGTAATTTGTTCAGTATAAAATTCAAGTATTAATAAAATAACCAAAACAACTTTTAGACTCACCAAATGCGAGTTATTCACATTCCTCTGCACCGGAGGATTTGTTAATGTGGGATTATTGACTCCAGTAAAACCAGATCCAGAATTTGCTAATGTATCCAACGATCCACTGGAGCTTGCTCTGGAATTTAAACCTGTTGCTGGATCCAAACTATTTCCAACGGAATGTGTTGCTTCTGAGGAATCAAGTTTTCGTTTTAGCGATTGAATTTCCCTCGTCAGCTCCTGTCGACAAAATATAGAAACAATTAACGAATTTTATATTAAAATCAATTGTATTTCTTAAAATAAAGTTTTTATTTGTATACTAATTACTTTCTTAATTAATTTAAACTCCAAAAGCGACAGATTCGAAACAACAAACAAAACAATGGATAAAAACTCATACAACAAAGATGCAATGTTATGTTATCAACATCGTAGGCCACAAAATACGGTACAAGTTAAACTACCTTAGTAGTTGATGCCTGTCTTCGTTTATTTACCCTATTTTCGTTCGCTTCCTCCTCCAGTTTTATGCTAAGACTTTCGGCTTGTCGATAAATTTTAGATATAATTTTTCATAAAAATATTTTTCTAATTTTCTTATTTATTTTCAATACCTGTTTTTGTTTTTTCCGCTAATTTCCGTGCTAATAACTGCGTTTCATGTTGCCTTTGTTGTTTTTCTTCTTCCACGACAGATTTCTAAACAGTAACATTTTCGATCAGTAAAAGAAAGAAAAAAAAAATCAATTCAAAATCAATTATAACCAAGTTTTTAATTTGATTTTCTAATTCTTCATTCAATTTAACAAGTCGAGTTTTTTCAAGCGACAACATCTGACTCTGTAAAAGAAAAAAAAAGAAAAAAAAAAATTAAATAAACAAATTAATTGTAATTCAAATCTTACAAATTTTTTACTCTGCTTTCCATAACAGCAAATTCAGATTGTAACATAACATTTTTAGCCGTCAACCGTTCAGTAAACTCAAGTAACTCTCCCTCTTTGTTTCGACAAGCATCCATATCAACTAATAGTTCGCTATTTGTTTGTCGAATCCTTTCAATTTCCAAATTACTCGCCTCAAACTTGCTTTTTTCCCTGAAATAAAATTCAAATAACTTCCTAAACATTCCAATGAAAATCGCATTTGAAATTTAACCTTTCCAACATCCCTCTGATATTATCCATTTCAGATATTTTGGCCTTAAGATCCACAATTTCTTGATTTTGTAAATTCACTGTATCTTTGAAGCGACTCAAATTATTCTCGTATTCCAATCGTTCGCCTTCCAAAGTCTGAATTTTCACAATTAGATTATTATTTTCTTCAATTGTTAATCTGTGCTTTTTTTTAATAGTTTCGAATTCATTGGCTATTGAATGATATACCTAACAAATAAATAACAAATGCATATTAAATATAAATTTATGTTTTGAAGCATTTCCCCACCTCCTCCTTATCCGTCTTCCCTTGCCGTTCCATCTCTAACTCTGTTTCCTTTACTTTAAGCTGAATATCTAATGAATTTGACCTCACATCTTCAGACTCTTGGTAAGTTTTAATCATTTCTTGACAATCTTTCCGAATTTGGTCAGCTTCTTCACGAGTCTGTTGCAATTTCTGCTGAATTCGCTCCGCTTTGGTTTCAGTTTCCTAATTTATCATTATTTTTTATATGAAAAAATGGTACCAACTGTTAAAATACATTTAAAAATATACCTTATGAGCTTCCATTTCAGTTCTTAACTTGTTTTGTGCCCATTTTAGTTTGATTTCTTTAGACGACAGTTGTTCCTTCATCTTTTCACCTTCTCTCATCAAATTGCTAATTTCAGCCGACTATAGCCATTGGTTTATAAGTATCAATTTCTCAAAAAGTATATTATAAATACCTTTATATCTAAAACCTGGCACAACCGAGTCCTTTCAATATTTAAATTTTTTAATTTAACAAATAGAGATTCCCTCTCTTTTACTCCATCTCTAAACTTTTTTTCAATATCTTCTTGAAGCTTTTTCAATGTGATTATTTCTTTTTGCCCGTGTGCGTATTTAATAACCATTAATTCTTTATCCTTATTAGCTGTTTCATACATGTTGGTCATCTGCAACAGTAATTTTACAGTAATTTTAAATACATATATATATATATTTCCATTCACTCATTTATTCTATTGCCTTTTCTAATTTTAATCCTAGGTCTAGTTTTAGTTGCGTGATAGTTTTCTTAGCAATTTCATCATGATTCCCCAATTTTTCATGCAAAGATGAAATTTCCTTTTGCATAGTGGATATGGTTTTCTCCAACGCCTCCATTTGCACCTCGTAAATTTCTAGAGGTGTGTTTATTGTTTCAGATAGTTCTTCTTTTAAGTTATGATTTTCCTGCTGCAACCTAAATACAAGGAAATTAATACAAACATTCCGGTATTAATGTACAAATTGATAAATGTATTACTGCTTGATTCGCTCAGCTTGTTGATTGCATTTACGCTGCAGACTTAACATTTCGGTTTGAAGTTTCTGATGAACTGGGCGCAGTTTCAAAATAGCAGCATCGGACATGCCATTTGAAAGATCTGAATTGTCGCTGTGAATATTAGTAGCACATCTGGCATTGCCTTTCTCGTTTGTGCACACTTCCAATGCTTCTTCCAGTTCATCGTACAGTTGTTGATTTATTATGTCTTCGTTGCCAACATTTTCAGCTGCACCGACGGCTGCATCCACAACTATCTTTATCGGTTCTAAAACATTTGTTTCGCTTTCACTACTTCCCTCAGCATTAAATGTGGTTTCAGTTTCTGCATTACTTTCTTCGGCAGTGTAAGACATTGTTTCTGAGCACTTTTCGAAGCTAATTCATTAAGTTCTTAGTCTCTGAACTGTCGGTACGTGTCTCTTTGACAAGCTGATCTACGGCCGTCGCCATTTTAATTCGTAGTGCTAAGCATTATGGTTTTGAATTTAAAATATTTCGATAGAGAAATAATTTGTTTTATTCAACCTATATTTTTTATTCGCTTTGTTTTATTTCAAAATTAAACTATGCCAGTGTAAATCACAACTTGAATAAGCAAATTCCTACGAGAGGGAGTGAGTAGTAAATCTCTCTAGCGGCAGTTACGCAAACAAGATTCAACAGTTTAAGTTTAAGATTTTTGAACACTATTAGGTTTTTCGAACAAGTTTGTGAGACACATTGCGTTGGGTTTGATCATCCACTCCCGGACCGCTCAATAGGTCTTGGCAAAACGATATTTCATATTTTGTATCCTTAGCGATAAAAGAACACTTGCTGCTTCCGCATCGCTAGGATCCAGGACCCACGACACGATACTTTCTGTTCGCGCTTTTAGTAGGTGAGTTGTACAAATTAAATCGTTGTGTTTTTTGTGGTAAATCTGAATTATTTCAGTGAAAAACCGAACTGAAAATTAATGTTTTTGCTATTGGTAAATTAGCGAAAAAAGTTTGGCGCTAGATAGAGTGACATGTCTGGTGCTAGACAACACGATTTTCTGTAGGGAGCACGTGTTTTTGAAAACGTCGAATTCTAACAATTACTTTCGTTAATTTTAAATTCATGACTAAAGCTTACTTTGTCGTTGAAACGACGATTGTTCTTTCAGGTATCATATAATGGCGCTTAGAAAACCGAGCTGGGGGTAAAGTTTTATTGAAAGTTAACCTTATAAGTTATTTGAGTTATCGAGCTTTTATTATTAGGAGCCAACAGTCTTTGGATCCGTCAGAAATAAATAGCCCAGAAAGAAGGTAAATATTTTTGAAAGCAGAAAATAATGTTCTAAATTTCATTTAAAAACTTGTAATTTAGGCACATGAAGGAATTGGATGCGACCTTCAGTTTATATGTTACAAATCTTCCGCAAAAGACAAATTTTGTAATGTATACGGTTAAAATAATAGCAATATCCTTCTAATTGAATTGAATTTGTTGTGTAGTTCACTTTTGCTGGCCATTTTGCTAGCTTCCCGAGTTTAGTCGGCGTACGATTGCTTCCTTTTAAGTCACACTTTGACGGGACACGCGCTGGGTAAGTTTTTTGTTTTTTTTAAGTTGAGTCAAAAACTAATTTGAATAACTTTTTAAATGAATTTTTTTATTTTTTATTTTTAGATTTGTTAATTTTGAATCAGTTGTAGATGCTGAAAATGCTATTTGGGAATTTGATAAAAAACCGCCGCATAATTTACACGTTCGCTTCTGTCGAAGAGACATGGAGGTAAGCGTTTGAAGGAAATTTTTATTTGGTACTAATTTTTTAATGCGATCTAAATTCTAGAGAAATGCTAATAAGAACTGTGAAAAGTATGATACTCAATTTGATTAATTTTGTAATATTTATCTGATGGCTTGATAATTTTAATTAGTCAATTTAGTCACGACTATTCTTACGATGATGGAGAGGATTTGGCAGGAATTAATTTAGGGGTAAGCTTAGTTCACGAGGTGGGAAAAATTCACGAGATTAGATTTCAGATATGTTAATTAAAATTTATTTCGTTTTAATTTGGTAAATTTAATGAAATCGTGTGGGTTTTGCTACATTAACTTGTATACTAAAACAGTTTAGAAGTATGAGTATTGAATTAGCACGTTATGACTGGAATTTAATCTATTCTAGAATTCTACGTTGTTTGAATATTGAAATGTTAAATGAATAGCTATTGACAGTTGTTTTGTTTATTTTTATTTTACTAAATACAGAGGATGGCTGTTAATATTGCTCCTGGCTATGAAGGACGTCGAATTGTGGTAAATAACAATGCGGCGAATCGCTTTTCAGATCGCCCTGAGTTTTGTGCTTGGCAGAAGAATAGTGAAGTATGAATTGAAAAAATCAGTGTGGTTATAATCTGTTAAATTAAAAAAAAAAAAAAAAAAATCAACTTTTAGGTGTCTGAAGGTAGAGGTGGCTGGCAAAACAGGCAATATATAGACATCAATGCCGGTGGTGATGGTTTTAATAGACGCGACAGTCTGCGGGCATCTGAAAGGACAAAGAGGCAATTTCTAAAATAAATTTGTTTATACTTATATTTAAATTCATTTTTTAAAAAATATTTAGATTTGATTCTGTGCATCAACAGTCGAATGGGAATTCTCAGCACGAACCTAAATTTAACCGCAGCGGGTATGTGTTCGAACGTTGTGGTTGATGAAATTTTTTATATTTTGCATATTTTATCTTTGCAGCAGTCAAAGACAACGAAATTTTTCGAATTCAGTAGAGGAAGAGGACAGACACAGAGAAATGATGGCTAGATCGAAACAGAAGTCTGACTTTAATAAAAACCGTCAGAGGGCAAAATCGTGCGAGCGAATGTCAAGCAACAGAAGCGAGCATTCGGTTGGAAATGCAAGGCTACACAACGAGGATATTGGCGAAGATGAACTTGAAAGATACTCACCATCTTTCAAGAATCGAGTTAATTTCAACAGAAAAAGCCCATCAATCAATGATAATCGAGTTAGTCGCAACAGTCGTGTTGAAACTCAAGACACTGCCAGTGAATTGTCTTCTGTAAGTCTTTAAACATAACAAATATACTGTAAATTTTTAATGTGTAATTGGTTTATTTACAGGAGAACTATTCATTCCAAGTAGAACAAATAGAATTGGAAATGGGAAAGACAACCCGATGCACAGTCACTCACATGGAGAGTAACGGAGTTTTTTGGGCCCAAAGTGATCCCAGTTTTGCGGATAAATTGGAAACTAGCTTGGCAGAAGATGCAAAGCGGTCGTCTGTGGGCAAATGCTTGAAACCGAAAGTTGGCGGAATTTATCTCGTTCAATTCGAGCACGACTCCATGTGGTATCGAGGCAAGATTTTGAAGGTATTTGAGAGTTTAGTTTGATTTAACTTTGATTTAATGCTAAATTGTTTTTCAGGTGAATGAGCATACTGTTGATGTGCATTTCATCGATTACGGAAACTCTTCACTTAATGTGTCTCTGAACAAAGTTAAGGGTTTGTCTCCTGACAAGCGCAAATATCCCGCTCAGGTATTTACGATGAATGTTGTTAAAAGAAAGTTATTGGATTTAATCATTTTAATGGAAACTAGGCGATTAAATTCAAACCTTCGAGCTCAACTGTAAAGAAATATCCCAATCCTGAAGCGTTTTATGAGGCTATTGGGGGCAGTGAATGCGATTTATTGGTGGAGAGTATCCATAACGATTACTATGTTGTTACCGTTGGTAAGATAGGAATCTTTAAAGCATTATTTCTAGAAATATTTACACTTTTACTTTTAGATGTTTGTTCTGGGGGACCTATTCCTAAGTCCACCGAACTAGCAAAACGGAGCCCAATGACTGATTCGACAGCAGCCAAACGGGTTAAAGAGGCTCCTAAAGAGTCGTTGTCTGACATGATGCTGAAGTTGAAGAATAGCAAACCAAAGAATGAAATCCCAAAACGAGAGTTCGGTGGTGATAAATATCGGTTGTCAGAGTCCAACGAACGTTCGACACCTTCACCGCTAATGAAGCATGAAGAAGCGGACCGAAATGAAAGACCATTTGTCGGACTGGAATCATCGGGAGAACAACCGACCGAGGCCATGAAAATGAAAATGAACAGCGAACCAGAATTTTCGGGAGAACAACCGACCAGGGCCATGAAAATGAAAATGAACAGCGAACCAGAATCGTCGGGAGAACAACCGATCAAGGCCTCAAAAATGAACAGCGAACCAGAATCGTCGGGAGAACAACCGACCAGGGCCTCAAAAATGAACAGCGAACCAGAATCTTCGGGAGAACAACCGACCAAGGCCACAAAAATGAACAGCGAACCAGAATCTTCGGGAGAACAACCGACCAAGGCCATGAAAATGACCAGAGAACAAAAACTGCAGCTTGGAGCTATGAAACTTAAAGTTGTTGATAATTCCACAAAGGAAAACGTCAAGCCTCACTTTTGCAATTTCATACTTAGTCAATTGAATGTGGGGGACAAGTTTGCGTTGTTCCCGATGGTTCCGGATAGCCCAGTTTCACTTTGGGGCACCATTGATAGCGCCGATTCGTTACAAAAGCTGCTGGGAACTGGTGGGTTCGACATGACTTACGAGGCACTGGATGAAAATTTGAGTAGCGCTCCAGTGGGGAGCTTGATAGTTGCTAAATCAGAGGCATACGAAAATTGGGGAAGAGTAGTTGTGTTGGCTAACGATACTGATAAGCCCGAAGTTTTCTTCGTTGATTACGGAAATAAGGAAAACGTTACCGCGAAGAAACCCATCTTGGATCAACATAAAGATTTGCCCGGTTTGGCGGCGTACTGTGAAATTGACACTGCGACGCTCACGCAAGACGAGAAGAAGGCACTGACTGAATGTTTGGGCGGAGCGGCTGCTATGCTAATGGTTGTGACCGAAAAACTGGGCAATGATCGTATTAAAACCGCCTTGTTGGATCATAAGATGGCGCCGTGTGTTTTACGCAGTGGACAATTTGTTATCGATGACAAGTTGAATAAGAGCGAGAAGCCACTTCTGACAGTAGAGAATCTTCCTCGATTTGAGAAAGGTTTACGAACGACTACGATGTTGGTCGAAATTGGCAGTACCAGACGAATTCATGTCTGCCCAGCAACAGTTTACGACGATATATCCAAGTTGGAAGCTGAGCCGCCGTTGACTGGGATTAGGGAGAAGTATGCTGCGAGGGTGAAAGAACTCGTATTGGCGAAATACAGCGCAACCCAACAAATGTATCGGGCGGAAGTTACTCAGGTTGGAACGGACCGCGCTTCTGTGTTATTTATTGATTACGGGAACCAAGAAGACGTGTCCTTGAATGAGATTTGTGCAATTCCGGAAGAGCTGCTTAAAATACCGTTGTGTATTGTGGCCGTGAAGGATAACCCACAATCGGTGATGAGACTCAAGGAATTCGCTCATGATACTCTCACGATGTGTGTTGTCGATAGTGATTGTTTGCCCGCTGTCGTCGAGTTTTATAAAAACAATATTAATGTTTTGTCAGAAGGTTAAGGCGGTATGTTGTATGGTTTGTCTCGAAGTGAGAGAAAAGCTGTATGCAAATTCATTTCATTTATTGTAATCTGTTTATTGTTTTCATTTTCAAGCCCACATTTTTTGTAAAATTCGTTTGTCAGATGATAATTGCAACTAAGTTAAGATATGACAATTTGTTTTGTAAACGGAATAAAAGTTGATACGTTTAAACTTGCTAATTTACATTGATTTATACGATATTTATCGAATGATGTTTGATCGCAGTCACTTTATCAAATAAAACAGTCGGTCGAAAGATTGATTGCTTTTCCTTTTTCGGTTTTCCCCGATTGAAACCCGAAATAAAGAGTTCCACAAGCCTATATGAATGAAATTTCGAATTTATAAATTCTCTCACTTCTGAATTTGCATTGATTTTTCTCATGTAATTCAGTTGATTTTATGGAAACAGTACCGGTAATCTACTTTTGTTGATTTATAATGGTATTTCTGGTAATCAAGTGCTGGTATACAGTATTTGGTATTTTTATACCAGGCACAGGCAACATAAATAAATCCAGGGGACCAGAACAACAGCGTTGACTTGTGACTGAAATCTGCGCTAAGCGAGCGTGTGTGAATCTAGGATTTCAGGATTTAAACACGAAGACAACTACAGTCTGCGCTTGGTATCTTGACGCCAAAACTGAAAATTGAAAAATAAACCATACTGGGGAATATGCCTTGCACCCAAAACTAAAAAAATATCCTTGTGGGTTTTGGGGCCCTTGGTAACCTACAAGTAAACACAATTTAGGGCTATTTAGTGTAGATTATGCCTAAGTCAGTCGATAGTATTTATTATTTGTAACCAAACGGCATTCGATTAAACGATCGCGGCAAAACGAGTTTCCATAAAACAAAATTTAATAAAATTATCGGGATGCCCAGGTTTTTTAAGATGGGGATGAAAGAAGTTTACCCTAAGTTCAAATGCGTAATTAAAATAGTAATAATAAGCGGCGGATTTGCAGTATTAAAATGTCGCATATGTAGACCGGAAATCAGTCAGTTCCTTGGGCGAAAACTCAAGAGTTCAAGGGTACAATACGTCTTTTCGCGCCACCTGGTGTCTGACGTGAGCGTAGTTGGTGATTTGGTTGTTCATAGTTAGCATTCGTAATTAACGTTAAAATATGTCAGATAGGTAAGTGCAAGTGTGGTTCTTTATTTTCTAACGGTTTTATCATTTTTTATTTGTTTCACACTTGCTGCACAATTGCAGAGTCGAGCTTTGGAACGATGATGAGGAAAGTGATCCAAGACGGCATTTCCAGTTCAGTTAACCACAAAAAATTTTTTAAACTGAATTCAAACTCACGAAATTTTATTTTATTTTAGGAGAGAGCGATCACAAATAATGCATCCGACGTTGTACATCTCGGGAGTTCCCAACAACATAAACAAAGTAAAAATGTAATATTCCACGAGTATTTTTATTGTTTTAACGGAAATAACATTTTTCAGGATGGATTGTATAACTTATTCATTAAATTTGGTGATATTGCAAGCGTAACTACTATACCATCCAAAAAAATAGCCAATAGTCAAATCGGGTAGAAAATGTTTGATACTTTTTTTTGATAGTCTGTTATAACTTAAGTGATTTCTGTTGTAGATTTGTGACCTACTATTCGATGGATTCAGCGCAAAGAGCTATCCAACGCATGAATTTGAAGCCTCCATTCAATTTCGAAGTGAGGATGAAATTACCCAAACAAGAAGTAAAAGTTTTTCTTTGTTTGGATAACTCAAATTAATGCACTAATTTATCGAGAAATTGTAGGCACCGACTTTTGTTAGGAATTCGGAGCCAATAGGACCGAAAACAGGCGATAGAACGTATGTTAAAATGTCATTTCAATTTATTTTCTATATCTGGAAACTTTTAGTGTTCAAAACTCATCGGATTATGCTGATGGACGTGCAAATACCGATTCATCCGACAGTCAGCGCGCATATAGCTTTCAAAAAAACATACGAGAAAGTAATAACGTCAGTATAAGTCAGAATCAAACACAAACAGATGAGTTTGATAATCTTAAAGGTGGTAAAGGAGAAAATTCCTATTTACCGCGACAAAATAGGAAGCATATAACATGGGGTGGTGTTACTGATGCAGCTTCTGATATTCCTAAATCGGAACCAAAGTTTAGAAAGTATGCTAATACATGTTTTCAACACATCAATCTCTAATGCTTGTTTTTATTTACAGTTATCACAATTTTTCGGATGATGGTCGTCATGAAAAACGACAAGAAAGGCAGTTAAGCAATATGGCCCAGAGAGGAATGCGAGGAAGAAATTATGCGTATCAAAATGCAGGACCCGATCCTGGATTCATGAGATACCCCAGGAACAATGGTACAAGTTACAGAAACACACACAGGCCAGATTCGGAGTGCAGCAGTGAGGAATCATATGGGGAATTTGGCGCCGAAGCAAATCTGGAATATGATGAGGCTGCTGAGGAATTCGAAGTACCTTTATTTCGTGACTATAAATAATTTATTGTTTAATTACAATTTTTTTTGTAAAGGACGAATCTACTATTGCTATTACCATAACTGAGAAAGGTCGGTCAATTGTGCTTGCTCCACAATTAGCTCCTGTAACGGAGGTAACAACTTTTTCAACTCATACTTCGTTGTCAAAGAGGCACGAATTCTCTGGTGGGGTAAGACAGGAATATGATGTTGTAAGGGATTACGAAGGGCAAAACGTAAGGATATATTTATTATTGTTAATTATTGCTGGTTTATTTATTTATTTGTTTTTGTATAATTTTTGTTTAATTAATAAATTAAAGCATAGACAGCAGTTTCCAGAAGTTTCTTATAATAACCACTGTCAAGGAATGACTGGAAGACAGGATCGCAACTTTAATGCAAAGTATTCATCGTATTATGGTCCAGTTCCGTGAGTTGATGGTTCTTTATATTTGTTTTTTTCAGTTACAATCGACAAGCACAAAGAGAATATTCGTCTAATATGGGATTTGGGGACATGAAAAAACCCGAGCAGATGAAAACAGATTCAGAGTTTATTAAACAATCGAATTTTCAAAGGGATAACAAACATAGATATCAAGAAAGAAAGGAGAATTGCTACACACCTAGATCGAATGATCATCCGATAGAAGCGAGAGCTTGTAACACAGGACAGGTAAATCATCACATGAAGGCGATAAATTAGAAATAACAAATTAGTGTTGATTTGTATAGAAATCGACATCTGTGATGAATGTAATGTATTTTAGTGATTGAAATATCTTTTTTAGCATATGCCTTTGACGGCTATTTCTGCTCCAACAACGAAAGTCGACCAACTGCCAATTAGAACACCTTTTAAATGCGTTATTTGTCATGCTGAGAACCCGGATGTGTTATGGATTCAACGTAATGTAAAGGAATTGGCTGGGTTGACTCAACAATTAACCGGACTACTAAGAGCACCGGATAATAATTTCATACCTCGAATAAATGGGGTTTATTTAATTGAGTATAATTCTTCGTGGTATAGAGGAAGGATTGTTCAGGTGAAATATTATTTTATTAGAAAATTCGTTTTGTGATATTCAACTTGTTAAAATTTACTTTACTATTTAGATTAATCGGAATGGAAAATACAGCGTTATGTTAGTTGATTACGGAAAAATCGTTGGTGACATAAGTGTTGGTGCTATGTCGTTACTATCGCACGCGAATTTGAACAAGCCACATTTTGTACGTTTAATCGTTAGATTTTATAATTTATTTTTTTTTTAAATTTTAAACAAAACTTTCTGTTTTAGGCGACAAAGTGTAAAGTTTGTCCACATCTCATTAAGAAGTATATTAACGCCATAGAAATTCTCGAAGCTGTGCAAAAAGCTGAGATTACTGTCATAATTGAGAGAATGAATGAAAATTTAGTAATAGTCAATCTAGGTAAATATAAAAAAAAAATTGATATTTTTATAAATTAATTTAATTATCTTTTTATTTATTTATTTATTTAAAAATATTTTATAGACATTCCAAACGAAATTACGCCATTTTCAAGACCAAAACCGCAACATCACGGTTTGAAAATGAAAAATAACTTTTCTGATCCTCGAGCAACTGTTTCAGATTTGCCTGAAAATCAGTTTAAAATCAAAGACGTGGCAACAGTGGTAGTAGTTTACGCCGAGAGTGCCGAACATATTGTTGTGTGTATTGAACAAAATGTGCCCAAATTTGACGAATTAAGTAAACTATTAAGCAATATTAATGCAGCTGGCATTCCAGTGTACACTCCTACTAAGGGAGAGTTGGCACTTGCAAAATTTGACGACGACGACCGTTGGTACCGAGCTGAAATAATGGAAATTTGTCCAGATAAAAGTGCTAGAGTTTTTTTCATCGATTATGGAAATAAGGAAAAAGTTCTTTTCAAAGACATCCAACCTATTACGCTACAAGCTCTTCAATATCCTCAATTAGGGTTGATTGTGTCGTTATTTAAAGCTCCTGAGTCATTACAGTCAATAGCTAACAAACAATTTCAAATGAAAGTTGTGAATGATAGAGTAAATCCAATATTGGTTGAGTTTCTGAGAGAACCAAAAGTGCAAAATTACTTCGTATCTCAACATTTAAAACGAGCCAAAATTGACTTAGGTCCTATTAAAGCCAATTTTGGTATTGCAGATGAAGATGCGATTTTTATAATTCCCACTGTCAGTAAGTCTTCTAATGAGTGTTGTTTTTATTTAATTTGAATTCCTTTATTTATTTATTTATTTATTTTTTAGATCAAGATTTGATTTCTGCTTTGAAGAAATTCAATGAAACTGCTAGCGTTGATAATTCATCATTTGAACCGCGAACAGGGGAACTTTGCCTGGCTTTCTCTCGTAATGATATGTGATATGTAAAATAGTTATGGCATTATTTCAATCATCTATTAATTAGGAGATTCATGGAATCGTGCGGCTTGTACTTCTGTGCTTGTAAATCCGAAAAAATTTATCGTTCTTTTGTTCGATTATGGATATACAGAAGAAATTGATGGCGTGTTTTTACGACCTTATGCTGAGGAGTTTGTAGATTTTCCGATGATGGCAGTAAAATGTGTCGTTGAAGGTTAAAAAAAAAAAATTACTCTTTTTATTTTCTGCAGAATTAATTAAAGTTTAATTTATTTCTAGGCTATCCTTCGGAGAAAAACATCCGCGATAAGATACAGTCGTTGGAATCTATTGATGACGATATCGAAGGTGACATCATCGGCATTAGAAAGGATTACATCGAAATGCAATTGATTTAAGCAGTTTTACTAAATACTTGATATTTGTGGGAAACAATGTTGGTTTAATCAAAATAATTGTTTTTTTTTTGTTAAACAAAAAGGCGAGGTATGAATGGAATGGTATCTTTACATGACGTCCCCTGAATCATAGAGAATTGTTAATAATAATCAATTGTTAATAATATTCAGAACCTTATCACTTTGCTGATTGGTTCTTGAGTAACAAACAATCGGGTGTAAATCATTTTTAACATCTAATTGTACATAGCGAAACTAGCTAGTGTGTGAAAAGTTTTGTGTTAGTATGCCATAAACTGTAGAATCATAAATTAAATTTTTATTGTAGAACTGAAACTGAACCGATACATTTTATTGAGATCATTGAAAAATATATATTTAAAAAAAAATAATTTTTATTCTTTTGGCTTGTCATCTTTATGTAACATCTGTATTCTCACTGAACTGGTTTCAATCACAGAATTTTCCAACGTAAGTATATTTTCACGGCATCTATGCAAAAACAACGGTGAACAGCGAAAAATAAACACCGTACGTTTTAAACATAATTACTGTTTCAAAAGATCGAATCCTTTCTGCAAAGCAGACTGAAGATCGTTATACGATTGCGAGGATTTTAATAAATTACAGCCGTTGAAAATCTGCGTTAGTTTCTGCAGTACTAGGGTTATCTTATCCACCATTGACGATAGATTTTCTACATTTTTAAACGTGGCATTGATCGTTAGATTATTATTTATTTGTTTTCCTTACTTAATTCATCATCCTCCAGACAAATTCCTACAAATTGTATATTGTGACGAGTACTATCAATCGCGTCCATCAATTGTTTAAACGGTTCCATACTCGACTCTAAAGCGCCTTTTACTTTAGCTAAACAAGTCTCCTGCATTAAAAAATTTGATTACGCAAAAAAATAGTGACAATTTCAACGCCTTACTTGTCGTCTGATGACTTCTTTAACCTCCTTTTGATGCTTAGCTGCCATTGTCATTCGGTCTAAATAGGCAAGATGGTCGCTTAAGTTACTAACTAAGAGTGACAATTGGGCCAAATAAGTCTATAATTAAACATGATTACACATGATTGACAAACAATGCGGCATATGCAATGTACCGTTTCATCTTTCCTATGTTGGTTTACATAATTTTTCATCGTTGTATCCAGGTACAACGCTTGGACATAACGTGCATGGGCGGCATCGACACTTAGAGATTGTTCGTCTAGTCGTTTTGCCGTCTAGAAAAGAAAGGACAAAAAATACACTCAAAAAATAAAATAAAAGGGAATCAACACGGATTACAGTGCTTGCCGGTATTTTTGCATTTTCAACATCGAGATCGCAGTCTGGAAAGGACAACGAAAAACCTCAGTTGACACTAATATTTTGCTTATTCTTACTGTAACTGTCAGTGTACCGTGAAAAGTAGAACAATTTGATCCACCACTGGAAGCAGAGGGATATGCCTATACAAATCACAGAGCATTTAACTAATTAATTATTCCGGTGGGGACTGAACACTACCGTACTTGAAATCGTGAATCTACGTCTCTGAAACTAGACGTGCTGGCACCTTTAGCGGAACCGGCGGAACCGGCGGAACCTTCTCTTTCTTCCTTCGTCGGTGAGGCAGGTGTTGAAGTTTTGTGTTGAACGAGTTTAGGCATTGCCCTAGAAATGAACAATATAATCAAATTCACAAGTTGTTAATTCCCAAATATTTATATCGCACTTGAAACGTCTTTCCATCCTGAAAGTGGGGTCAACACAGTCGAAAGCCCGGTCAAATGTCTCCAAAAAGGAATTTAAAAGTCGTAACTAATGAACTTCCCGCCTTTGACACTAGCGCTCGCATGGTGTTTGTGTAATTCCCATTTTGTACAGTTTTCCAATTAATTTATGTTAATAAAATCAAATTTGAAAAAATAAAATACATTTCATTTCGTTACATTTTGTTTAAAATACCTTTTAAAAAAGAAAATAATTTTATAAACTTTACAGGTATGTTGCGGGTTCTAGCTAAAGTAGTTGCGTTTTTTTACCAAAAGTGTCGCGGTAGGTTTTGTTTCCGGCATGGTTTCCAGACTACTTTGTCTGGCAGCCATTGCAGTTCTCTGCAAATCCGTGTGTTTAGGTCCTTATTAGGTTGGGAATTCTTCGATTCATTTTGAGCTGTAACGATGGTAATTGCTAATTATCTTAACTCTAAAGGTTGTAAAAATACGATACGTTTTAAACAATGAATTAGTTTTCTACGTATTGTAATTTGTAACGTGACTTGACAAGAAATGAGTGCAAAGCACATGGCTTTTGTTTCAGTGCCGATATTCAAAAGCCAAGGTGTGGCGTTCAGATTTTATTTTAAATGAAATTTTCTTCTTTCGTAGCAACCGCAAATAATTCTCTTAAAGGAGGGAACGGAGAACTCGCAAGGAAAGCCTCAACTTATAAGTAACATAAATGCATGCCAGGCAGTTGTGGACACTGTTCGAACTACATTGGGGCCCAGAGGAATGGATAAATTGATTGTTGATGACAAAGGTATATCAAATAAGTTTTGGAATGTTCTAAATTTTAAATTTTTTAATTTTTTAATTCTATTTCAATTTTTTTTTATGTAAATTTTTTTTTTTTTAGAAAAAACAACAATCTCGAATGATGGTGCAACCATTGTTAAGCTTCTGGACATTATTCATCCAGCTGCACGAACCTTAGTTGATATTGCAAAGTCTCAAGATGCAGAGGTTAAAAAGAAATTGGAAAAAAATAATTATTTAAAGGAAATGAAGTTAATTATTTTATTTTTTCTAGGTTGGTGATGGAACAACCAGTGTGGTTCTGTTAGCTGGGGAGTTCTTAAAACAATGCAAGCCTTTTGTAGAAGAGGGTGTTCATCCACAAGTGATTATTCGTAGTTTTCGCAAAGCTTCGAACTTGGCAGTTGAAAGAATCAAGGAAATCGCTGTGCACGTTAAGCGAGAGGATTCCAAGTTAGATTTTGTACAGATTTTTCATTTTTATTTATTAAGTAATAATTTTGGTTTATTGTTTAACCTATTAGGGAACATCAAATGTTATTGGAGAAATGTGCCGCGACAACTTTAAGCTCCAAACTAATCGCAAACCAAAAAGATTTTTTTGCTAAAATGGTGGTCGATGCGGTTATGCTTCTGGACGAGTTACTGCCACTTAATATGATCGGCATTAAAAAGGTTCAAGGCGGTTCGTTGGAAGAGTCGAGGCTGGTTGCCGGCGTAGCTTTTAAGAAAACGTTTTCTTATGCCGGGTTTGAAATGCAACGCAAGGAATACAGCAAACCTAAAATTGCTTTACTTAATATCGAATTGGAATTAAAAGCCGAGAAAGACAATGCCGAAATTAGAGTGGACAATGTCCAGGTATTTTAAATCTTTCGAATTCAGCATTTCGTTATTTTTCATTGGTGACGTTGATTTTAGGAATATCAAAGCATTGTGGATGCGGAGTGGAATATTTTGTACGAGAAACTGCAAAAACTCTGCGACAGCGGAGCGAAAGTAATTTTGTCAAAGCTACCAATCGGAGATGTTGCTACGCAATATTTTGCTGACAGGTAAAAACAAATGAAATTGATAATATTTCACAACCATGATTGCACTTAGCGTGCCAAATTAATGTTTGTCGCCGGTGCAATTGTGGGAGAATGAATCGTGTTGTGGACAAATCATTCTAATTGCTCGTTTTGAGTTGATTTTAATCGATATTTTCACAACAGTGTTTCTGAGAGTTGAACCTTTTACACATTGTGGTGTTCATAGTTTTGAAACGGACATTAATAAATTAATTGTAATTAATTTAGGGACATGTTTTGTGCTGGCCGAGTAAACGAAGAAGATCTTAAACGGACGATGAAGGCATGTGGCGGCTCGATTGTGACGACTGTCAACGATTTGAATGATGCCATTTTAGGAACTTGTGAAAAGTTTGAAGAACAGCAAATCGGAGGAGAAAGGTATTGAATTTGAACATCAGTGAGGATTTCGATAACCACAATTAAGTCAACTTGGCGACTACAAATTGTTGTCGGGTGTTACAATTGTGGGAAAAAAATTCTAGTTTCGGATAACTATCATAATTTGCTCGTTTTGAGTAAATTGTGTAGTTTTTCCGTTACGGGTGTTTCGTACAGTTGAATCTGTTGTTTTTAAATATATAATAGCGTTCGTGTTAATGAAACAAACATTTCGAATTGCAGATACAATTATTTCACCGGATGTGCGAATGCTAAAACTTGTACAATCATCCTTCGAGGTGGTGCCGAACAGTTTATCGAGGAAACTGAACGATCTCTTCACGATGCTATAATGATTGTTCGCCGAACCATGAAAAACGACGCTATCGTTGCCGGTATGGTTTCTCGGCTTGACAAACGAGAAATTTGTTTTCACCTTAATTTATTTCCAACAGGCGGAGGAGCCATAGAGATGGAAATCAGCAAATACCTTCGAGATTTCTCCAGAACGATTCCAGGCAAAGAACAACTCTTGATCGGCGCCATGGCCAAAGCGCTTGAAATCATTCCGAGACAACTTTGCACGAATGCTGGTTTTGATGCGACGAACATCTTGAATAAATTGCGACAAAAACACGCTCAAGGTGACGATAAATCTATTTAATTTGATTTAATTTATTTATTTTATTTGTTTTATCAGGTGGAATTTGGTTCGGGGTTGATATTTTCAACGAAGATATCGCTGACAACTTCAAAGCTTGCGTGTGGGAACCGGCAGTCATTAAAACGAATGCTTTGGTGGCGGCTAGCGAAGCTGCATGTTTAATTCTATCCGTCGATGAGACCATTAAGAGCCCCAAGTCTGGCGGCGATGATGGCGGCGCGGCTAGAGGACGAGGACATGGAAGACCTTATTAAAATTGGGAAGTTAGTTTGTTTTTATTTTTTTTAAGTTTAAAGAAAGATAAACTGCAACATGTTTTGTATCACAAATTAATAAAATTCTGCTTCAACGTCTTTGAACGCATGAATTTTATTGCACTAGCATTGTAACGTTGGTTAACCCGTAACAAACTAGATTGCCGCTTAAAAATTTAATGAAAAGATTCTTTTCGTCGTCTTGTACTGAACTAACTGCCGATCTTGACGTGGTGGAGGAATTTCCATCGGTTTGGACCAGCCTGGTGACCCCGTTGACATTATTCACGGCACAGACCACACCTTTTGGATTACTGCGAATTTCTGTAATAAAATCGTTGTTCTTAGTGCAAAGTTTGCCGTTTGTTCGAAGGAAATGTAACCTTTTAGAATAGTTGACATGTTGTCTTTAATGTTGAATTTTTGCTCGATCCATTGGTCGATGACGATGGTCGAAAATCCAGCCAAAGTCAAAAGCAGCGCCAGGTTTACGGGATCGTATTTGATACTGCAAATTTAGCAGGTGAGATTTGATTACATTGTTTTTGTTTAATCAATACATAACTTACATGTTTTCGAAGTTGCATTGAGTGCTGTAGCAGAAAATAAGAGCAGTTTTCGAATCGGATGGGCTGTTGTTCATCAGTTGTGCTTTTATCAGATTTCTGCATGTGTCCGGTGTCGATGCACAGATCCAGGCGTTTAGATGTTTCCACATTTCATGTTGACCCCAGTTTTTGATTCTAATTAATTAGTTGGTAAGAAGGTAATTGGCAAGATGGACAATTTTACCCGAAGCTTTCGGAATCTCCTGCAAATATGTTTTTGGAGTCGTAACGCAAGTCGTCTTGTAATAGCGATTGTATGTTGTCAAACCAATTAAGGTTTAGAAAGTCGGTTGGATTGTTTTCAATCGTGTCTGATCTGAGTTAAGATTTTGCAGGTAAAATTATTGGGAAAAAAATTATTTTTTTGTTGAGATACAGTAAATTTTGGTCGTCTTTGGTGAGGGCGGAGGAGCAATATTTACTGCTTCTAAATTTGAATAAATTATTATTGGTTTGGGAATATTTTTGGGGGGCGAGGGGTTTTATTTTACCACGCTGACAGTACATGTTGAACGAAAAATCTCGAACCACCGAGCAAGATGGAAAATTGTTCTGAAAGAAAGGCAATAACTCCAAAGGGAATTGTTGGAGTGAAATGTCAGCTAATAGAAGAATGCTTGTTTGGTTTGAACGATCTTCACTTGAACTAGAACATGTGTTTAAAAATGTTATCAGTTTTGGGTTTGTTAATAAAAAATAAAATTTGGAAAATTGCCTTTTGTGCTGGAGTTTTTCAAATATTGGTTGAACGTACTTATCAAGATTTGCTAAAAGCGTTTTAAACTTTTTCAAAAAAGAGGTGAAATATTTCGACATGGTCAAAATCTAAATGAAAATTGAATTTAAATTGAGCACACGACTACTGATAATGTAAGTTACTGAGATATTCTTGTATCTCATCATTAGATCGGACCAATTTTGTTGAATATTGGTCAGTTTGACATTCAGTTCTTCTAAATCGGATGCTCTACAGGTGGTTTTAGCAATTGTTGCGTCTATCGAGTAATGGAATTAATCTGTATGGATTAATATTAATATCCACCCAATGATACTTACTGTGGGAACTATAAATCCCGCCATATAAAGCATCTCTGAAAGCAAAGATTTGTATCTATTTAAAATTTAAACTCCTATTGACGTATTTATAAACGTTTAGAAACCTGTTCTTTGTATGTTGTAATACGATTACTACATTCAGATTGGTTGGTAGTGGTGCCATTGGTTGGAAATTGGTTGTTACTGGAGTTTTCAGAAATTTCGAAACCTAGAAAGTATTTGTCAAAATAATAATTCATCTTTCGATTTACCAGCACAGTTTTGCATTTCCATGACCTAAAGCGATTATTTAACACGTATTTACCTCAAACTTGCTGAGAAGTTTATCTGAACTTTTATACAAAGGACTGTTTTCCAATTGTTTTTTATTCAGATAGTTTAGTTGGTGTAAAAGTGAAGCCAGCTTTGAAGCGGAGGGATTGGGGAACTCTTGAAGCAACACGTTTTTTACTACAGTTATTATTTCAAACGTCTAGTTAAAGGAGAATTGCCCAAACAAAAATCATATTAAGTAAAATGAAAGATGAAATGTATTTAATTACTTGATATTGTAGCAAAAATTGAAATGCTGACAAAGGGTCTTCTAAATAGTAGGATTCAATTACTCCTATTGCAGTTTCTGCCGCAAATTCCTGTTGTTACATATATAATTAGCTCACATAGTAAATTTTGTAAAATTTGGGTAAAATTTTCTTTACCGGGTACATTTGGCTGGCTTTGCTTAAAGCGCTCAAAAAGTATGAACAAGCTTGAACATTCAGATTCGTATGCGCGCTCTTTACTTGTTCTACCTGCTGGCTAAAATAATTTTACATTTTCTGGAAACAAATTAAATGTTTATCACCTGAAGTGAAAGAGAGGGAGGATTGCGCCGCAACTTCTGACGGTCCTCATTTGATTTCTGCTCATCAGGTTTTATTAAGCTGCAGTAATTTACAGCAGCTAGATATTTCGCTGAAAGCAGTAAACTAGATCCAGTTAAATATAAACACTGTAATAGTTAACATGGATTAAGATTAGTCCGAAGAACATATGTAATTGCATTTGAGAAACCTTGATTTCTTCAATGGAATCTTTTTCAATTTGCTTATTTAAAACATAAATGGATGCCAATACTTCTTCGAGAATAAGTAAATAATCATTATTATTCTCTTCCCAATTCCAAGGCGAAAGTGAAGCTATGTAATCATCGATCACCTGCAGGGAAGGAAATACATTTAAATCACTATTAAAGAAACTTTAGTTTACGAACCAACTGTTGGGTTTTGCAGTGTGTATGAATGTTTTCGATGTCTTCTATTCTGTATTTAGCGGACAGTGTGATAAACTGTGCGAGAAGAAACTTGAGTTGAATTGTTTCCTTGTCTAATAACTTTGTCGGTGGCTAGAAAGTAACAACGTAGAATAACTGATTTTTCACAGTGGTATTATACCGTTTACCTCGAGCAAAAGAATTGATGAATTTAGCTCAACCAGCTGCTCCTCTATAGTAGCTAGTGCTTGATGGGTGATCGTTATTACCTGGAAAAATGGAAGTGTTACTTCTTTATTGTAACTTATATGGTAATTGTTTGCACCTTGTCGCAAATTGGGTGTCCATATCCTGAAGATTTTATTCCAGGACTATCGAGAATTAATGTTATCACCTTAGTAAATATTTCCAACCCGTTTTTGAACCATTTCTTTTCGAGGTAGTCTAAGCCTGAATTGAGCACGCACTCGATTGTGGAACTGCATTCGTTGTTGATTTCGAACATTAGGTGCAGTTCTATCAATCTTATGACCCAAAAAGAAAGAAAAATCGTATAGCTTTTTTTAAAATCTGATGTAATTTGTACTTTAATTGTAATTCCAGTTGCGAGTGGTTGTAGTTATCCGCTTGTACTGGAAATTTAGTACCGAGGGTTTGGAATATTATTGTAGCTTCTTGCAAAACAAATTCTGCCTTAGGAATGAAATGTTACAATTAAATTTGATACTTTTTAAATTTTTTTTGATCAAGTTGCACTCACTTCACGCGCCCAGTCTTCATTTTTCATCAATAAAATAATATCAAAATGTAAAAGGCTTAGTGTTAGAAAGTCAGAATCATTTTCCACATTACTCTGTAATTTAAAAATATAAAATTTGGAAAAACACTTTTAAAAAAAAAGTGTATTTTATACTTGGAAACTTATTAATAATTTTTTTGCTTCTTCAAAGTCCTGCAATAGTATTTTTAGTTTGGCCAACAGCAATGTACTTTTTGTCATTAAATTTTTGTTTTCTTTCACCTGAAATATTGCGGTAGTCATTTGTGGTTATAGTTATTTGTACTCGCTTTCATACCTCTTCGTATTTAAACAATTTGTCAAGTAGAAAATTTACCAATCCAGTGTAACCCTGTGCGAAATTTTAGTTTTATTCGTGATGAAATACGGTAAAAATTGCGGTGCATTTTACCAGAGTTAGAAGTTGGTTCGCTGTTTCAATCTCCATCTCAATGTTATCTACGATTTGTGACGTGTCTATGTTCTCAGAGAAGCTGGGACCCGCCCTGATGTTTATTTAATTTTTTTTAAAAACAATGAAGATCTTTTTCTAAATTTTGCCATTTACCGTAATGCATTGCCTTTTGAAAGAAGAGATTTAAAAATAAACGAATGTAATTCCGAAGCTTTTTCGTGTAGATTTAGTTTGAAGCAAACAATTAGTAATCTACGAGATCAAAAATTAAGATATCTCCTAATAGATAACTGCAAATTTTAAATATACATACCGTAAGTTAATTAGGAAAACTTCCTCTATTGAATTGGTTTTGGAGAATACAACTTTGGTTAGTGCAAGAACTGGTAAAAGAAACTGGTAGTAACCGAGCCAATCTAATTCATCACTCAGATACAGGAGACATTTCAAAATTGTCTTTTTCATCTAATTAATTTTATTTTTAATAAGTTACAAAGACTTGGGCGAAATGACTTACTTTTTGCAGGGCTGGATTTTTTAAATTTGCAATTAATTCTTCAGAAATTTCAAGAGATGCCCACTGCTCGAAGTTTTCAAATACATTTGGAGTTTCTACATGCTCCAGTTTACCTATAATTTTCTTTTAATAGAAGATATGAATAATCTGAATTTATACAAAGTTATCCCACTCACTCTCCATAGATTTTGAACAGCATTACAAGCTTCGAAGATCAGAGAAATGTAGTCATTGGATCCTCTGCTGTAAAAGTTTAACATGAAGCACAAACTGCAGAGCATGCACATTTGTGGATCAATCGGATTTTCGGTATCGTCGAGTTCAGTCCGAAGACTTGTGGACAGCGCTGTCTGGTATGCAAGTATTGCCACAGCTTGGGAATTCGATGTTTCAGGATATTGGCTTCCCAATAAGAATTCCGAATACATTAACATTACACGCGTTTCCTCTAGAATATTGTTTTCTAACTGGTCAATCGCGTTGTTGAAAGCTTCTATTTTTACTGTTGGTTCGATGCTGTTGCAGGCAAAATCCACCCATTTCTGACTAGAGTAGTGCGTAGGAAGCTAATGCAAATAAGTATTTAATGAGGTTTGTTCTACTCAAATATGTAGGAGGGAATAAGTAATACATGTACCATATTGATTGCTTGGCTAGAATTTGCTTCCAATATTTGGCAGTGGAATCGTAAATGTTTCACTATACTGGTTTTAAATAAGGTATGAATTAATATACAAAACAGTTGCATTCAAAAAGCCATATAGACTGAACAGAATTTTTAAACAATATTTTTAAACTGCTTAGCTGTGGATTGTCTCGATCTAACTTATGGCGGCTGATTTTGTCTGTTTTCAGTCGCAGTGGGCATGCAGACAGTATTCAAACAAAAAAATATTGTTTAACAGAAATTTTCAACCCGAATTTCGAATTCAGCTAGTGTTTCAAATGCACCGATCTAATATACATCCTTTGGACATGATGCCAATATACTTATAGTTAGATCAGGGCTTTTTGGCGTTTATTTTGTTATATTTTAGTATTGTAATAGTTGAAGAGATTACTCGGAATTGTAGTTTAATGTTATCATCATTGGAGTAAATCTAGACAATAGAGACCTAGTTGCTTCAATGTCGTTCTAAA
This sequence comes from Strigamia transsilvanica, assembly GCA_034701245.1. Lineage (NCBI taxonomy): Eukaryota > Metazoa > Arthropoda > Chilopoda > Geophilomorpha > Linotaeniidae > Strigamia > Strigamia transsilvanica. The sequence continues at coordinate 50,480 of JAQIXU010000105.1, forward strand.
ATGGAAAATATATTGATAGCCAAGCCTAATGTGTAGTTTTATTTGCATTACCCCTCCGTTACGCCACTGACCATCATCAATGTGGATTTCTGACATTAAACTTTACAATAGGTGCATCCAATTGTTAAAGTAAAGTCACTTTCCTTAAGCGAAGCTTTTTACGTTTTAAAGAAAGTCAGCCTTGGAAAGTGACTTCCAAGAAAGTAAATTTTGATCTACTTTCCCGATTTTCTTTAGTCACTTGGAAATGACGTGTAATTAGGTGTCATGAATTGAATGCACCTATTGTCAGAACCAGAAATTACTTTTTTTGCTTAAATGGTCCATTTTTCCTAAACATATGAGTCAAAAAATTAAAGTTTTGTGTCCAAAATTGAATTAGAAAAAGTGTATCTTTTCAAAAAGGAGATTTAAGCACATGAAAAAGATGACTGTACCCCGGAGACTATTAATCTGCCACTGATGATGGTAGACCGGAGGGGCTTTAAAAGAACTTACATCGTCTATTATCAGAATTTGAATCAAAGTGTTAACCAAGAAACAAATCAATTCCAGTAGGTTGGCAGCAAGTTTTTCTAGCATTTTTGCATTCTTCATTTTCTAACGGAGAAAAAAATCAAATATTAAAATTTAAATAAAATAAGATTTATTAATAGTGAAGTACTTGTTTTTCCTTCAAATAATCGAGGCAAATTGCCACAACTTGTGTTAATTGTGTTTTACAGCATTGTCGCATAGAAACATCATTAATAATTGGAAAATACTGTTTCCAGGCTAACTGTATTATTATTTCAAACATATTATCATCATTTTTAGACAAGCATTTTCTAATTTCAAATTTCAAAGTAAAGAAGTCAAATCAGAATTCAATGAAGAATGAAATAACAAAAGAGTTGTCACTTTGCACATTCCGAGAGAACATCAAGAGCTTCCAAGTTTGGTTTTACACTTGATTTAGTTGTCAAAAGATCAGCTTTTACGCACATTAATAAGCAAACTTTATTATAAATTTCATTGCATCTTAAGCAATAAAAAGGGGCATTATTGCTTTATATATTTTAAAATAAGAAAAAAACTTACTCGGGATCTAACTCAACTTCAAGTTCAACAACTTTTTCAAAGCAGGTTTGGAACAATAAATCGGACATTTCATCGTAAGCCAATTGTGCCAGGTTTGCCCATACAAAAAACTCTATTCTTTTGTTGACCCAATTAAACTCTTTAGCCGAATTCACCACCTAAATATTAATACTATCAAACAAAAACCTTCATTTATTATTAATTTATTTCCAACTGACATAAGCCAAGGAGAAGTCAATCGGGTTCACATTCTCAATTTCGGTAATTGAATCTTCACTAACTTTGCCATAATCAGTATAATTGATGATTGTAAGTCGCTCCATGTGGATTAAAAAGATAAACATTGTTTTGTCACTGGTCTATTGAATAATTGTTGATTGAATTGCATTTGGTAGAAAATAAAGTTGTATTTTATAGTAACCTGTAGGTTTTTATAAAGCGTATGATTTAAAGGTAAAGCCAAGACTTGACTTAATCGTAGCCAACATTTAACTACGAAATTCAGATTAGTCCATGAATTAGTTTTGTCCATGTCTTGAAAGTTGTTGCAAATTACACGCAAACAGGCTTCACAAGTCTAAATTAAAATATAAATAAATAAATAAATAAAGTACAGGTTAATTTCGTCTAAACCACTAAAGTGTCTATGGCTCGCGGTTCAACAGCTTTAGACACTAATTTGATTTCATCTCTAATGTTATTGTTATGGCTGCGCAAAGTAACTTGAATTAAATCAGGGATGGTTGACTTAAATAAGCAATTTGTATAGCATAATAGTAATCGTAAATCTCTAGAAAATAAATGTTTCAATTATCTTGCCAACGTACATTTAGATTGTAACCAATACCCTTGAGGTCCATACACGAGCAATAGTTTTTGAAAGAACATTATTATTTCAATTAATGAAGAAAAATTGTCGTGATTTTCCAATTTAAAAATGATATTCCAAAACTGTCTTATAGTAAAAATGACCAACCAAGGTTCATCGAGGTGAAGCCCAATTTGGACAGCGTATTCTGCATTCACTGTAACCGTACTTGATTTTTGAATAATATCATAACTATTGATAAAAATGAGATTGATTAAAATTACAATATTGAATTTATTTTAGCTTACGAAAACACAAATTCCAAATCTGGAGAATTCGGGTCGAAGTAACCTTCAAGCGCTTGCGTGATCTGTTCAATATTGTCCAAAAATGTAATTTGAATATCGTCGAGTTTAATTATTGTAGCCTGGTGGTTCGTACAATAAAAATAATTCATATTCGTATATGACACGTACACAATGCTATACCTGGATCAAAAATATACAAATTAATGCAGTAATTCTTAAATTATTTCCCTGTAGAGAAAGTGTTTCAAGCGACTCGTTCAGCTTTGCAGCGATGTATTTTGTTGCCGCACTAGTAGCTAAACAACATTTTGCAGCTACTCTGACAATGTCCCACAGTTCATACTCTGCAGCAAATCGCGTGATTCGAGCCCATAATAAAAATTGCATCGTGTCTTCTTCTTCGGTTAGGGTTTCCATTCGCTCTTTCATTTCTGCATAACCGTTATCTATCGCTTCAATCCATTTATTCGGATTTACTACATCTATTTAAAAAACATTATATTTATTATTTTAAAAAAAATTACCAAAATTTAATGACAAAATAGTGGCCTGAAGTACCATTCCTACACTTCCAGAAATTTACTGAAACCAACAGAAAATTTCTGTAAGAAAACTAATTTTCCCCGACCCATTTTCGATGTATTTACTGAAGCTAACGAAAAATCTCCCGTTAAGAAACAAATTTTTGTTTGTAGTCTGCTCTGTTTCTGTAAATTTACCGAGCTAACAGAAATAATCTGAAAAGGAACCAAATTCTGTCTAAAACGGATTTTCTGAAATTTGTGAAAACAGGAAATTCCGTTTCTTAACATTACTAACTTTTACGACAATTCACATGTAAATTAGCTTACAAAATTTACAGTGTATTAACTGGGCTCTATTCAGATTAGCTGAGGCTACTATTTCATTTACATTTCATTTTGGGTGTATGAATTTGAGCTTACCCCATGGCCACTCTTCTATATATAAAAGTTTTGTAAACAATTCGTCACTTAAGGCAGTGGCTGCGTGAATTAAAATACCCCTACAAGTATTTCCATCTGAAGGTTTAACAATCATAAGCTGCAGGCAAATTGGATTTTAAGAAAATCTAATTCAAACAATTCATAACAAATCTACACGCACTTCGTAGAGATCATATATTATTTGCTCTTCGGCAGTAAACCCTGTCATTTCAGTCTTATTCATGGCAATTGTACAGTGCACTTTTCTTATTTTTAATAAATCTTGGTAATCATCGTTTGCATCCATGAAAATTGCCTTTGCAAATGTATGTACTTGTTTAGGTACAGTATTGGAAATGATCACTAGCTAAACAAACTTACTGTACCTTATCTAGGTTATTTTCTGCAGTTACATAATCTCCTCTGATTAATTCACATTTGTGTAATTCGGCATGCAATTGGCAAAGCACTGTAGTGCAGTTGCTATTTGAAAAAAAATCAACAAAAAAATAATTAACTATAATTTAAAAAGAAAAATTGCAACCTTTTGATTTGATCAAGTCCAGTTTGAATGAGCACAAGACTTGGATAAATTTGAATTCTTGTCGCTCTGTCTAGAAATTTCAAACACAGATTCCACAGCATAATACATCCTTGTTGTATAGCATACGGTGATCCTAATTCAATTTGCTTTTCTAATGTCCTATAGCACTTGGCTATTGCAATCATTTGCTGAAGATGGTTTGTAAACGATAAAATTATTATTTAATTAATCCTAGATAAATCCACAATATTATTGTTATTACAATGTGTTTCTTTTTAGCTAAATCAGAGTTGGTAGTGTAATTATTTTTCACTATTGACTCTTTAAATATTAGTTTTAAAAAATTCTTTTCTACAATATCTCCACCAATCTAAAAATAGTAAAAAGACTTTAAGATATCATTAATTTTCAGCAATTTTATATCCAACCTGAAGTTTGAATATGGCTTGCAGACATTTTTTAGCAATGTCAAATTTGCTCGTGTGTAAGCATAAATAAAAAAACTCCTTCAACATTTCATAGCTAATAAATTTTTAGTGCCAAAAGTTTCAATTAGACTACTCTGAGTTAATGTAAGTACCTTATTTCTTTCGAGACGAGTTTCTCATCGAAAACTGATGCTAATACCACATTACGCAATTCAGTAAAATCGTCTTCCTGAATCTCATACTTTTTGAAGTTCCAAATTTGAAAAAATACATTCCACACTGGATTAATAAGATATTTAGCAGCTATAAGTTTTTCTTCCATATTCATCTGGCACTGTACAAACATAGAAAGACATAAAAAGCAATAATCCCCGCCCCCTCCCCCCTCCTTCAGTCGATGAACAAATTCTTCTTACCAACTTCCATAGAATTGGACGCAGATTTCGAACAGGCAACGATTCAAGTCGATCCCATACATTTGGGATTTGCCATACATCATCTATCTCATGAATATTATCATCAAAATAACTTTGAAGAATTCCCCTTTAAAATTTAGTAAAAACAATTTAATAAGCAATTAAATCTTGACTATGCTTACAAAGCCCAAAGAATCTTCCATTGTGAGTCCAAAATATTAAATTTTAACGCCATTTTAAAACACTCCATTTGAGTTTGGTGAAGGTACTTTTGGTTCCCAGGTACCATGAGAATTCGACAAACTTCCCAAAATGCTTTACAAGTTGTATCAACCAGAAATAACACTTCGTTTCTTGAACTAAACATAGAATCGATTTTTTTTTATTGATAAAAAAGAGATTTAAAAAGAATTATTAAATAGTAAATAAATATAGAAAAATTAACAGAGTCGAGACTTGGCTCAATAGAAGATTATTGCCGATGTACATCAAAGCTGTTTGAAGGGCCTATCGAAAAATTAATGTTTTAAAATACGTATCAGGGATTAACCAGATGGGTTGCTTAAGCTGATATATCTTACTGGCATTTGGTATTTAGCGGAGATGTTTAATTTGGCGCCAACTACATTCGCTCTGCCACGATACAGTATATTTTTTGGTAAGCTATCGAAACATAAATTAATATATTTTTCAGCTCTCTTTTTGTCATCGTGTTCCAAGGAATGCTCAGCACAGTGCAAAATTAAATCTTGAAAAATATGGGGATCTTGTATAACATCAATACCACTGATAGCACACTTTATTTTTTCACAATCTGCAAAATACTTTTCTTTTTACATCTTTTATTTATTTTAAAAAAAGCTATCAAAGCTACTAATACGTAAATATATTTGTATTCCAAACCTGGACATTTTTGCGGGTATAAATTCCAATCGTTTAAATCGTGTTTCACTTGCTCAATATTCATTTTGAAGGCTTAGAACAGTGTTTGCTCTAACAGTTTGCTACGTGGTGTTTATTTATTGAATAATACTTGTGTATGTAAGCATTATTATTAAACTAGTGTCGACAGCGCTGAGTTTTTACCCTGTTGTGCTTTGCTGTTAGCGAGGCATATAATATCCAATATGCGCGGCATGCAAACTCCTAGAAATAACAAACACTTTTAACATGATAGGCTACGAAATATCGATACACGGTGGCACCTCTGGTTTCATGTTTTTCGTCGTTTCCAGTAATATTTCCCATTCGGTCTAGGAAATCAACATCTTGGTTTGGCGACGGTGTTAACATAACTGAACTGTACTTACTACAATATCCACGGCAGCATTTAAAAAATAATTCCACTTTATTTTTTTTAATGTGAACATCAACAATAAATAGACTTTACATTTTGAAAAAATATTTTGTTTTTAATTACAGAAAATAATTTACTTGTTTGCTGATCCGTATAAGCCATGGAGATTTATATATTCGATCACAGAATCTTGAATCAAGTATTTGACACTTTCACCTCTAGACAGCGCTCGTCTATTAATATAAATATTAATGTATTTATTTCGATACATTAGTTCGATTATTTTACCTGATTTTTGTGGCGCTAATTTCATTAGTTATCCACTCAGTTACAATAAAAATGTTGTTCTGAAATTTAAAAATTTTTTTAAAAAATTATTAAAATTTTTGTAATTTTTTTTCTTACCTGATGTTTAGAAAGGACGTCAGATTCATAAATAAATTTGTGTGGATTACTCCCTTCTCTCGAAATAACGACGAGACCATATTTCGATACAATTTCACTAATCTAGGGGAAAAAAATCATTATCATTTCTCGTTTGTTATTAAAAATTGATTTTTACATCTTCATCTTTCCACAATCCTGGATTGGCAAAAGATTCCAGTAAATCAGCACCACATAAGAGTTTCAACTGGACTGCACGATTTTGAGTATTCCGATTTTCACCTGGTGAGAATATACATATATAATTTAATGATTTAAATTACACTTATTAATCTTCACAACATCTTACCACCGCCAGACAAATTGTCGTCAACTCTCGACCGTTTGCTCGGTGTCAAAAAGTCATTTTCAGCAGAATTTAAAACATTTTGATGGTGGTCCAATACTTTCCTAGTTTCAGTCCACGCATTTTGCTCGCATTCCCACGTGTCTAGTCTGAAATAGAGCAGAAATGAATGTAATTTTCTAGATGGATAAATAATTTGATTTACTTAATCCAATCAGAGGATTTTGCAGCCAGCTGGATCATGTCACATCTGTGTTTCGAAGAAACCAAACCCTTTTTCTCGTAACCATCACTAACGGGTGACATAATTCCACTTATTACCTTGTATTTACCCAACTTATTTAGGTGATCTTTTGCGAGTTCTAAAAGCAAAAAGGTTTTTGTAATAAAAAATAGAACGAAAAGAATGCGGCATATTTACCGAACATCCTCAAATGCATGTTCGTCACTGGATTGAATGAACCACAGGCTAAAAGAACGACTTTGGGTTGTGGTAAATTCATCACGAATAAGTAAACGACGAATTGGTTTCGTCAATAACTCCTAAAAACGTAAGCAATTCGAGCGATGTTGACGCTACATCGTTGGCTTCAACACAGGAAATAGAGATGATTCCATTTGGAATTGCAATCCTGCGAAACGCGGCCCATGTGTTGTCACAGAAGTAAACTTAGCACTAGCGCCATTGTAAGTTCGTGTACAGCGGAAGAAACAAAATTATAGAAATACGTAATTTTTATTTATTTTAAATTTAAAATTATTAAGTTTTATATATTAATTTATGTATTAATTTATCTTACTTTGCATAAACAAATTAATTTAGATCTAAAATTTGTATTCTTCTAAAAATTTGACAATAAAAACATTGCGCCACTTAGTGGAAGCCCGGAACGAACCTTTCAATATGGCGTTGGTCCGGGACAGTGATACATCGCTTTGGCTTCATAATAAGCTTGGAACAAGTAACGACCTGTGGTCTGGCGGTTCTATTTGTTCGCAATTGAATCAGGACGTTCTTAGGAACGTTAAAGAGTGCTTTATCGATTTACAAGTGCAAGTTAAGCTTAAATTATTACTTGCCTTTCTACACATCCCGCGGCGCAATGTCGAAGAGGTAAACAACTAAACATTTTGTTTATTTTACGATGCTAGTGCTTGTCAGCTGTTTAATGCTTTTTTAATTCACCTTACAGTGGCGTGTGGAGTTGGAGGAGATTTTGGAAATCGCTTTGGCCGACGGAGACCAGTGGGTATCGATGTTGGCCGAAATTCTCAAGACATATCCGGCTACAGGGACCCTTAATCTGGAAGTGGAGGAAAATTCAAAGATATTCACTGATTTGGTTTCAGACTTGAAAAAAATTGGTACGTATAGCACGTAATAAACATAAAACAACATCAAATTTTTAATTTAAAAAAATATTGTAGTAAGAAAAAGTAGTGATCTGGCGATGCTTCCAATGGAATGCCTTTATCTTAATAAGAATTCGTTAAATGCGCTGATCGGTCAACAAGCGCAACCCGTGAAGCATTTCACATTGAAGAGAAAGCCGAAATCCGCTGCCTTGAGAGCGGAATTGCTTCAGAAATGTAAGATTTATTGACCTGTTAAACGGATTTACAATGTGCTAAATTATATTCTTGCAGCCAACGACGCTTTGAATAATTCAAAAAGGAATGTATCAATTTCTGTCCCAATTCGGTCGCGGGGATTAATAAAGAAAATGGACGACACAAGTAAATGTATTTATATTTTTAAATTGTGTACCGAATTTTTTTAAATTAAAAATTATTTTCTAGCGCCACTGAAAGGGTTACCGAGTCGGTCACCTATCACAGGATTTCGTTCACCGCCGACGGGACTTAGTCGTTTGGGTTCCACTCCTTCGTCACTGATTAGACCTCCGACCAGAACGCCGGCAGGCAAAAAAGATGGCGGAATTAAGGTTTGAAAAATAGAAATTTAAAAAATGTAATTTTTAGTTATTTTTAATGACACCAATTTGGTATAAAGTTGTTAGATATTAATGAACAACCAATGGGGTACGGACGAGAAGCAAAACGAAGAAAGAAGCAGGCGGAAATGGAAGTGGTGGAGCAGCAAAAGAAAGAAAAGGAAACGAACCAAACAGGAACACCGACTGCTATGGCGACACCAGATTATGCCATTGGATTGGTATCTACGGGACTTTCTACGCAGTTGGTAACACCAAATACTCCTCTAGCACCCGCAAGCGGACCAACGTATGTGCCATCATCCTCATCGACTAATCACATTTCTATTCCCGGATCAACGACAGTCGTACCTTCCAGTCAGTTTAATCTTATTTACATTTTTTCAACGAAAACTGATTTTTTTTTTTTTTTAAATTTTATATTTGTACAGCGACAACATCAACATCTTCAGTGTTGCAGCAGACCAGAGAGAACTTGCAACAAACTCTCCAACAGACACAAGTTCGAACTCAAATGGTTACTACACCTATAAATATTCCAACAGTAACTGCAACAGCAATTGTTGTCACCCAACAGCCTGGACAGACGCAGCAAACGCAACCGCAGCAACAACAACAAAATGTGCAAGCTAGTGCAATTCTACAGCCTGCACAACCGGTTCAAGTGCAACAAGTGCAGGTTCAACCGTCTCAAGCGATTACTGTAGCTCAGGTTCAGCCGCAGCAGACACAGAAAAAAGGATTATCACTCACAGTAATTACGACGCTTGATTTATAAATAAAGAATTTACGTTTTAATTTATTTTTTACAAACAGAAAGAACAAATCCAGGAAGCTCAGGAAATGTTTCGTACTTCTAACAAGGTTACTCGACCAGAAAAGGCTCTCATTCTTGGATTTATGGCAGGCTCCAGAGGTAATTTTATTTTCCTCGATCTTTGAAGATTTTATTTCAAATATTTATTTTGTTTTTAGAAAATCCATGTCCTCATTTGGGTAATGTAGTGACCATCAAATTGAACGAAGATAGAGAAACAATGCCACAAACTGATGGGAATTCAGTGACAATGCTTGTTGAGACTCATTTTCAAATGAACTATAACAATGGGGAGTGGAAAAGAATCAAGAAATATCGTAAAGTAGAGGAAACATCTTAATTTTATTATTTTAACTCCATTTGATGTAAAGGTTAGACTGGGTGCAGATTGGAGAAGTTATTTTGTGAAGGGATGAAATATTTTTCTTACTGACAAAGTTAGAAGACGGATTATTTTTTTTTTTTTACTTTCATTTAATTTTTTTTTTCGAGTTTTTTAAAATGATATTTAATTATCTGATTTTGTGTAAATGGTTGTTAAGCATTGTAAATAGACATGTCAGTTGTGCCATAAGATCACAACGATTTCTGGCTTATTTGTCATTGTGGAGATAATATTTGAATTCTGCTCTTGTCATTGGGCTGTGCAAAGGTGAAAAACACTTGTATTACATATTGTAACGATATTTATTTAAAACAAACAACTTATTTTACATATTTGACTGCTACTTGGATGCAATAATTATCAGGTGCTGATGCAAAGGCAGAAAACCCATTTTTATCTCGATATTGGTTTGCTCGGACCGATTTCAAGATTTCGTAGTTGAACAGTTTGCAACAAACATCCTGGAAGAAATAATTTTAATTATGTCTTACAATATTTGTAAGGAATATTAATAAAACTGTGTTCATACCTGAATCAAATGACTTGTGTTAGGGTCAAACACATTTTTCGTCATCAACAGCCAATGTCATAAAAGATTGCCATAAATTCGACACAAATTTAATAAAATCTGTTCGATAGATTGAATAGAATTGTGGTTTTCGATATGTTAGGGGATGATTTGATTGAAACTGCATCAATGGCATCAAGATACTGGGTGCGAACTGCAGCATAGCGTTTGTGCGATGAAAATTCATAAGTTGGATAGACATTGATCATTAGTTTTGATAACTTCGATATTTGATTTGAATTGGTGGAGTACCATTTGTCGATCAATTTTACTATTGTGCATTATACGACTCGGTAATTTATCTGACAAGATTCTGCTGAGCTGTCTTTTATTCAAATTATCCTTTGTGTTGTAGAAAGCTAATATTGGTCGTGTGTACCCAGGTGGTAACACGGCACTATAGCACCAACAACACGTGGTACCGTGACAATTGCACGCTTTATTTCTGAAAGGTCTATGCGTTGACTTCTGATTTTTAAAGACATTCAAATATCTCAGGAACCGAATCGATAAACGATAGTGTGGTTTTAAAAACACAAGTTTTGTTTTCACTAAATGGAAACGTTGTCCATTGCTATTGAAATGACTTTAATACTGCAGTGTAGGTTAAAGCCACTCCCTTCGGTACCCCAGTACTTTCAGTTGTGTAAAGAAGTGCATCAATTGAAGGATTAGAATCAATCATTTTCTTGGATTCCAGATTGCTGAATTCACTTCCAATTTTCTCTCGTACCATGTCTTCGTGGTGTTTTATTAAACCGTTCCAGGCTTTGGAAATTCTTACTGAATGCTCTCGAGTACTAATGAGAGAAGTGGCTGTTGGAAAACGTGGAATCCAAGGGCAAATACGAGGCTCCCTTTTTGAGAATCGTAAATAATGTATGCATGTGTACTTATTGACAAAGTTGGAACATAGTTTTGAATTACCAGATTTTAATTTGTTATATGTATTTACTTTTATTAAATTAATTATCTACTTTTTCATATTACATTAATGAACATAATTCTGCTCTTTTTGGGGTTGGGGTGTAATACTGTGTATACCGTAAAGCTCCGAATTGTGACCCGGTCCGTTTATAGGCCCGGGTTCAATTACAAACCGGGGAGTCGGAGGTAAATTTGAAAATAGAAGCCGGGTCCCAATAGAAGCCCGGTCAAAAAACGTGTACGTAACGTTTCGGTCACGTTTCGGGCTCTTTGGTGACGTTTCAGTCACGTTTCGGGCTCTTTGGTGACGTTTCGGTCACGTTTTGGGTTCTTTTCTGGTTTCATGCCTAAAACGTGACCTAAACTTAACAAAAATGTCACCAAAACCCTAAAATAAATTTTAAAATGTTGTTTTTTTAGTGAAAAAAACAACATTTTTTTATAATAATGAAGAAATTGTAACTCCATAATCGAAATAGAAGCAGGGTCCGTTTATAGGCCCGGTCTCAATTACTAGCCCGGGGGGTCGAGGTCCAAAAAAAAATAGAAGCCCGGGTCACTATTCGGAGATGAAAATCCTCCATATGACATTATAAATACACAGGAGTGAAAGTTCACTATATCGACGTTCGGTGTATCGATAATCCGGAAAATCAGGTCGTTAGCTCGAACCGTAAATTCCGAAATTTGGGGGGTTACAATATATCGACTATACGCTATATCGACCATACGCTATATCAACCGTTTGCTATTTTGCGACTGTACGTATGATAGACGTAACGTGCGTATGATAGACGTACCGCACGTGTCAAAAATGTAAAATAAAATGGACGACTATTAAGTGATTGCTTTTGAAAACAATTGGTTCGAATGTTTCATTTACATTCTGGTTCGAATGCAAATGAAACATTCGAACCAATTGCGTATGTCGTACGCAATTGGTTCGAACGCCCAAAAACCCTTTAAACACCAAAATTTCTCAAAATGAAACCCTTAAACACCCATCTGCCAATAAAACCGTTTTAACACCCAAATTTCCCCTCAAAAAACCTAAAACACCCAAATTTTCCCTCAAAAAACCTAAAATTTCCAAATTTTCCCCTAATAACCGTTTAAACACCAAAATTTCTCAAAATAAAACCCTAAAACACCCAAATTTACTCAAAATAACCCTTTAAACACGTACATTCTCCCAATAAAACCATTTCAACACCCAAATCTCCCCTAAAAAAACCTAAAACACTCAAAACTCCGGCTAGAAAACCTAAATTACCCAAATCCCCCCCTAAAAAAACCCTTTAAACACCAAAATTTCTCAAAATAAAACCCTAAAACACCCAAATTTACTCAAAATAACCCTAATTTTCAAATTCATTTTTTTGACCGCCACTATATCGACGTCGTTTTATCGAATGGGACGTCGATATTGTGACCCTGCATCTACATACACATTTCAAAGCAAACTTGTTATTTTATATATTTAATTGCTACTTGGACGCAATAATTATCAGGTGCTGCCGCAAATGGAGCCAATCCATTTTTATCCCGGTATTGGTTTGCTTGGACCGATTTTAAGATCTCGTAGTTGAGCAGTTTGCCACAAACATCCTGAAAGAAATAATTTTAATTCTCATTAAAAAAATATTTTGAAGCGTGTATCAAAAGATCGTGACCTGAGTCAAAGGATTTGTGTTTGTTGTAAGAATTGCATCAAAATCATTTTCTTTAGCAATTCTAATATTTTCTTCCTCAACAAACAGTACCAATTGAACGTTTTCAGCTGCTGTTAAATTTTCTCTTGTTCCCAACAGAAAAAGATGCATTACGTTACTCTGGGATTCAAGTAACTCTTCTTGAAATGGACTTGCCATGAATTCGAGAAAATCCATTATTGTCTAGAAAATAATGATCGAAATTAACATTTCACACATCAAATTAGGCTTAAATCTCTAAATGTTCATGCTCATCTAATGGTTGTTTGAAACTGAATGCAGTAAGTCTTGGTAAAAGCATGCGTGCTCGTACATTGTTGAAGTTTGTAGCATTTAAACATACTCACATAGGTTAGTACGTTAAGGTGAACGCGTTTAAATGCCGGAAATTTAATTTTAACTTATTTCATATTTACGGTTTTTACGTGGTTCAATAGCAATATATGGCTCAAGCCAGGGGAGGATCTACATGTGGGCTAATAGGGCTTAAGCCCTGGGCCCCCAAGTGTCAGGGGTCTACAAAAATTGAATCATTATCGTAAATTTTTACTAATAATGATTTGGATGTTATTAAAAATGAATTTTAAACCCCAATTTAAAAATTCTTAATCTAACAAAAAATGGGCTTCCTTTGAACTTCAATAAGGCCTAGGCCCCGAAAAACCTAGATCCGCCCCTGGCTCAAGCCCATTTCATCTTACAAGTTAGGTATAGTGCCGTAACACCGCCAGAGCTGATAATTGACCGAATTGCATGAATAGACAAAAGGATTTGGTTATCTTACCTCCATTCGAGTTTTTAATGTAACGTGTGGTTCATCTCTGAGGTTAGTATTTAAACAAACCCCAACAACTTCATTACTTTCATCCAGAATTCCGAACGAAACACCTGACGTCATAAAAGATTGCCAGAAACTCTCCACAAATTCAAGGAATTCTTCTATGCTTTCTTCTATGTACTGCTCCAAATCTCCTTTATTAACGAAACTAGTCGCTATAATCGATTTAATTGTGGAGTCCGGAATGTTGGTGATAGGAATGGTGCGGTATTTTATTTTCGTGGAAGGAAGTTTGTTGAAGATATTGGCGGTTGACGATATTTGATACTGCATCTTATTTACAATACCACGCAATGAAGTTGCTTGCAAAAAGTCAGGAATGCCGATAAAATAGCCTTTCTCCATTAAAAGACTGATAGTATGTACAACATTGAGAGAATTTCCTCCAATTTTAAAGAAATCAGATTCGATCGAAATTGCCTCTCTACGAGTGCGGCCCAATACTTCGTTTATGACTTGGAAAAGTGTCAATGCTGCCTCACGTTGATTGGGGTCGATTTCTGATAAACTAGAATCGATGGCATTGGTTTCTGCACTTGTTTCGAATTGGTGGAGTAGCATTTGTCGGTCAATTTTGCCATTGTGCAATAAGGGGAGATCTTCGACCTGAAAAACCAGTGGCATCATGTGGCTTGATAATTTATCGGACAGGATTCTGCTGAGCTCTCTTTCATTCAGGTTATCTTTGGTTTTGTAGAAAGCTAACACAGTTTGGTCGTGTTTACCCGGGTGGTAACACAGCACTACAGCACCAACAACTTCTGGTACAGTGACAACTGCACGCTCTATTTCCGATAGGTCTACACGTTGGCCTCTGATTTTGATCTACAAAGATTTTGAAAGGGTTAGATTTCTTGTCAAATAAAAACGAGAAGTTTTGTTACCTGACTATCAGTTCTACTTTCGTAAAGTAAAGTGTTATTCACAATTCTTCCAAAATCACCTGTGTTGTAGAGTAGATGGTGTCCTGGTTTGAAGTCGACTTGATTTGGAATGAATTTTGTGTCTGGGTTTTCAAAATCATCGAGTTGATTTAAATATCGCGATAGATTTTTCCCACTGACGTAAATCTCACCGATTTGGCCAAGTGGAGCAAGTTTACGATTTTTATCCAAAATGTAAATATTGGTGTTGGTAATAGGTGTTCCTATCGGTACCTTACTGTCAATAGTTTTATCTCGAATGTCTTGAGGATATTCGAAAATAGAATACGTCACGTCTCTAGTTTCTGTACAGCCATAAAGATTGGCAAACGTCTTGCCGTTTGGGAAAATTTGAAAAAATTCTTGAAGAAGTTCGATAGTAATCCGTTCGCCGGTTGAAATAATTAATCGCAGTTTTGGTAGACAGGGTTTTTGTGGGGACAGTCGAGAGAAGAGGAAAATTGATTTCACCAAAGACGGCACCAGCCATAATCGTTCGATTTGGTATTTTTGCAAAATATCCACAAACGTCTGTGTGTTTATAACATCTTCTCGAGAAACAATAATTAGTTGCTTTCCTTGCAAAAGAGATCCAAAAATCTCAGGAA
>JAQIXU010000106.1:0-65642 GCA_034701245.1 Strigamia transsilvanica
ACACCCCAACTCAATAATAAATGTTTGTAAACACTGTCGTCAATTTTCAATTTATTCCTTCTGTTCTAAACAAAAAAAAATTAATGTATTTGTTTCCCTTTGTGGTCACCGAAATCCATAACAAAACCATTTGCGCATTTTTATTTTTATTTTATTTGGCTAAACTTGACCGCCATGAAAATAAAATCCATAAATCAAATCAGCATAAATTTCCTTCCATAATATTTAACTGCTATTCAGAATAATGTTCCTTAAAGAAGTTTCTTTTTGATTTGCAAAT
Source organism: Strigamia transsilvanica (assembly GCA_034701245.1). Lineage (NCBI taxonomy): Eukaryota > Metazoa > Arthropoda > Chilopoda > Geophilomorpha > Linotaeniidae > Strigamia > Strigamia transsilvanica. The sequence continues at coordinate 281 of JAQIXU010000106.1, forward strand.
CTGATTTTATTTCAGTCAAACCCACGCCCAAAACCTCTAAAAAGTGAAATAAAAATAAAGGCTTATTAACCTCAGAAAATCATCTTTCCCACCTCTGCATTCTTAAACATAAGGTGAGCAAAATAAGAGTGAAAAGCAGAGCGAAATCATGGGTGGCTGAGTTGATCATCATTCTGGAGGCGCACAGCCATGCATGACAAGAAGACATGTAACATTCAAACGACGAAAACAGGCAGTGAAGCGAAGTTAGCAATTTTCAAACCACGACGATTCAATTGAATTTCACACTTTTTTTTGTTCGATATATTGCACAAACAAGCGGTAGGCAAATGCCAGGCGATCGTCCCGTTTCCTTTTCTCAGCAAAAGACAGACACGCGGCAGAACTCCCCCATTATCTCGCCCGTGCGCAAAACAAGACAAAGGGAAAAACTTCAAACCAAAACCTTGACGACGTGAAGAAAACGCAGTCAAGTGCAAATCAAAATGACACACGGCTCATCAGAGACAAAGAAAAATGGCGTAATGATAAATTTGTCCGATATTTTTTCCACTTCAATGCCAACATTTTTTTTGTTTTGCTTTTTCTTTCTTTTTTAAACGGAAAAATATTATTCAATTGCACATAAACAAGAGAGAAATGCAAACCTTTTCCCCTTTCGCTTCGACCCAACTGTATTTCCCGTCAAATCATTCCACTGCAAAACAAAACTTAACACAATGAAATGACAAATTAAATTGAGCGTGAATCTTGCCTACTTTAAAATATTAAGTCTCCGAATGAAATGACAAGGAGCTTCATCCCTCTCCCCCAATCAGACATCGCCTCACTGACGCTGCATTAATGCACTTGAATTAAGGAAAAATCGTACAAGCTCCGCATTTAACACTTTAATTGCAACCGCAGCCTCCATGGGGAATTCTTCATGCAATCATATAAATTATAAACTGCTAGAGCATACAACTACATTTCTGCCAATACGCCACATTTCTATTGACAATCGATTTAGCAGCTTACACATTCATAAATACGTGAATGGAATGTATGGACCCATCTCGACGTGTCAATTTATTTCAGCCAAACTAATACGACAGCGTAACTTTAATTAACATCGACAAGAAAGGGTATTGTTCGTTTATCAACGTGAAACTAAATTGACATCATTAATTCACAACATGGCTGAAAAAAGCACGCAGTCCGGAACCAGAAGGAAACCAGGGCTGGGAATCGAACCGCAGGTCCCATTAACCAAACAAAAATTGTCGATGGAGTCATGTCAATCCAACAACAATTCCCATATTTCATGATGAATTATCAAGCTGAATTATTAACCTTGCTTTCATAAAGTCATTTAAACCTGTTTAAAAATTTTAAACCAGTCTAAATGTAAGGATTTTACACGTTCAATTTGATATTTAGACTGATTTAAAAACTTTAAACAAGTTTAAATGACTTTTAAATACACCTAAGCTTAGTAAACTAAACAGCATTTTAAACACCGTATTTAAACTGATTGTCTCGATCTAACTTGAAAAATGGCAGCCGATTTAGTCAGATTTCAGTCGCACTGGGCATGCGCACAACATTTAAACAACAGAACATGCTTGGGAACTTGTTTAACTGCAAGTTAAACATTACTTTATCAATGCGCCTAGAAAAAATAATAGGCTCGTTCAAAATGTTTTCAGTTTGTTGCTTTTCTCGCAGGAAATAACGTTATTTTCAAATAAGTCAAAGCCATGAAGAGATTTTTAAAACCGACTGTGCGGATTACTTTTTTTTTTTTATATTATTATTTTTTATATATACTGTATATACTTTTTTTCAAAACCCATTTTGACATTTCCACATGATTGACATTTTGAGTTTGTGACGGATCAACCAAACCAAACCAAACCAAAAAAAAACCACTTCCAATTTTTTTAAATTTTTATAGGTTTGATGACATAAATGTTAGGATCATTTATTTCAAGAAACCAAGCAATGAATACGGTAGATATTACATAACAGGTTGTGAAGCCTGATTAGTCTTTCTGTGAATTTACAATTAGCTTTGATTGGCTTTTCATAATCAGCTTGTGTTTCACTGCTTTTGTGTAGTCACATTTTATTCAATGAATACAAAGTGATTGAAATAAAAGCGTGTGATGTAAAAACAAAGCGATGTTCTACCTTTATTTTATTTTGTATAAATCATGTAAGTTACCATTACCAAGAATAAATACTTTTTTCTACTTTATATCTTAAACCATGCTTTATTATTTAAGTTACAAATCCCCCAGACACACCGAAGCAGACCCATCGATACATTTCCCATGTGGCATTTACAAGCTTCCCGTGAGTTAAGATCCCGTGACCTGTGTATTTTATTGTTTGTGCAGTGATTAAGCAGGAAGGCAGCAACCTACACCTAAAAAGGCGTTCCTCAGTCTTAAACCCATGTTGTGACACTTTTGTGACATAAAAAATACTTGTGTTCATCATATTTTGGACATGAAAAACCTTCACAAGCGCCAGCCAAACGATACTTAAGAAACAACAAACCAGAAAGCATCTAATCTAATCATAGGAGTATAAAATAAAATAAAGTTGTCGAAAGGATGCTTTGAATTAATTTTTAGTGTCTTGTGTTTGTTTGTTTGTATATTTGTACTTTTATTTATTTACTATTTTAAAATCTTTCCTTTCAATAAATCCAACTCTAAATGAAAAATAAAATAATACTAAACAACAATTTTCCACAATCAAAAGCATATTCTATTTACTTTATTCATCATTTTCATTGAAACACATAAAAGTTTAGTCGTGTCAATAAATTTACGGGTTCCCTTGTTTGCATTTTACTCCTCAATCTAAATTGCTCAGATATAATCAGCATTTTGTCCTTTCTCAACCACTTCTTAGCCCATCCGAAATGCCCAAAGGATTCACCAGTAAATAAACACTAGTCAGTTTTAAGTGGCAGAGAATTACAGAAACGATGGTTAAAAGCCTTTCAGTGTAACGGACATTGCCTTCTTTTCGAGAGGACTCTAACTGACCTCAAGTTCATGGCTACGATCATATTGCAACTCTAATTAGCTGCCAAGATGAACATCCAACAACTATCTCTTCTTCGCAGACTCTCAAAACTTAGAACTGTTTTCACTTCAATAATTTATAAACCCACAATAAATCGAAAAATAATAATATTTTTTTTAAATTAGAAAAAGAACGAGAATACAAGACTCAATTGCAATCCCTTCAAATTCTGTTTGAAAAGTAGAGAACAAGTCAAGTCAATCTTTTGACTTTTTCTATCGCTTCCCTTTCATCGAAGGTTGAAAAAAATTGAAAAATATAAAAAGAGGTCACTGGCAAATCCTTTACCAATTGTCCAACTGAAAAGACCCAAGTCGATCAACTTGAAAGGAGAAATGACACATCACTCAAGAAATTTCGAGGAAAAAAATTAAGCGAAATTTTGGAGAGAAAGAGAAAAAAAAAAACAGTGAAGAGAAGAATTAATTCTATTTATTTCATCTACAAGCATCTGATGTTCAATGTAAATAAATTTTTCCACCATTTGATGCATGGCTTAGTTTTCACTTTGGTTAACTTTGAATGTAAGAAAACCTTCATCAGCAGATTCTGCATCATCGCCTTCTCTTGGCAAATTCTTCGCCACTAACACTTCTAATGGGTGATTGTGGCATCGTTTCATACTAACTGTTTAAGAGGAAATGATGCGGGAAGTTAATCCACGACCGACACTGAACTAACTAAAATCCAAAATCGCACTAAACTATCAAACAGCCAGACTAATAAAAGTTCTACACAAACAAAACTAGTTTATGTATAATTAGACCAATTCCAATCAACTGTATCCCCTTAAAATTTAAAAATAATGGAAAAGCTTGATGACAGACAAAATACCCGTGTTAAGTTTTGGCATAAGCTCAACATTCCTTGCTGGCATTAGTTTCCATATATAATAAACAAATTGTGTATCCTTATTTGCCTTCTTTAACCACCAGCATACGAAGTGGTCTTAAATGTGCCATGCTGCCGATCAAAAAGCAAAATCCAACAAGAAAATAACATCATTTTATTTTATACTTCTGCTTGTGCAGAAACTAGTGAGCAACCCAATTGCTCCATTCAAAAAAAAAAATTTAATGTCTAAAAGTAATAACTCTTTTGTTTCAATTTAAGTCCATCCCAAACGCTGCAATCGTGCAGATTAAATGCACCAAAATACAATGGCCATCCATTATTCACTAACCACCAACTTAAATCTCCTGATGCAATCAAAATCCCTCCCTTTCTTCTTCTTCTCAATAGAAAATATGAAACCGCCTCCAACAAAATTAAACCATATCAACTCGTTTCACCTTTTATTAAACTCACACTTCTTGTATCCTAACGAGATTAGAACTTCCAACTGGATTATTTCTGACGAACAGACCAACCCCTCAACAAATTAATAAAAATATCCCATTACATCGATAAACTTTTATTTTTGAAATATAAACAATAATAAAAACACTTCAAAAATATTTCGACAGAGAAAAAAATAAAGAGTTGCACATGGATCGCAGCATGATATAAGTGGAGTGAGGAAACTGTAGGCATCCGCTTTCGATTTAAGGGGATTATTGCCTTCAGTTTGTCTGACGCTCGAGTAATGATGCTAGCAAAATAAGTAACGCAGCAATAAGGGACGAGCCAATGAAAACCTACCCTGATATAAAGCCTTGCTTTTGCTATAGGACCCATCAATAAACTAAGAACCGATTTCTAGTCCTAGATTTCTTCGTTCTACGACCAGCTGCTTGAATGAAAGCAAGATTGGTTGCACTAAATCAAACAACAAATTAACTCTCGTCTCCAGATTCTTCACTTGCCAATAATCTCACAACAACCTTATGGACTCGTTTATAAGGCCAAAACCCATCATTCCTAGCCCCAACCCAAGAATCTTCAAGCTTCAACCAATAATGACATTGGTTGATCATGATCAACCATGTTGGGCAATTTAGATAAGATGTCAAGAGAATTGTTATACGGTATTGATAGGATCTTGATGCGTTATCAGAGACTAACACATCATCGGGATCATAAAGCACTTGCATTGCAAACATTCACAATTTGAAGGTGGAATGATGTAATAATGTGGCACGACGAATTAAATGGCTACTTTCAAAATGAGCTTGAACGTCACCTTTTAAGTCATTCCTTGGTTTTTGAAGTGCCGGTTTCTCTTAACAAAACAATGGATAAGTCAATGGCAAATTTAATTATTACTAAATAGACGGCCCTCTTGTTTACCATTGTTCATTTTGCTTCATCATGTTTGTTGTTATTCGTTTAAATAATACAGAATAAATAACTTTAAAGATAACAAGGTCACTTTTGCAAACAAAATTGGATTCAGCGTGCATTAACTAACCTAATCATCACCATCAATTAATTCAAAAAAATTTGCAAAATGCTGACAAATTTTAATGGACTTGGTTTTTTTATGCACAATCTTTTTTCAGCTGTCAAGACCCTTAATCTGACTGCCCGCTCGTTTAACCCTGACATAACAAGAACTTAAAAATCAATGGGACTTGTAATTTCTTACAAATCGAATTGAGAATCCTATCCAAATTCAAATCGGATCTCTTTTCCAAATCTTTATCTTCTAGCGACGGTGAATAATCATACAATGGGTTTACAATTAATCAATATCGAATCCGAAAATAAACACAATTTTCAAAATTCAAAATTCAAGTTAATCGAATTTACAATAAAACATAAATTGCTTAATCATTATACAGAATTATTATTTTACAACAGAATCAGATCAATGAAATCATAAAAAAAAAAAAATTATTCAATTTTCACAGAGACCACAGATTGTGGGTATTTTCCACACCTCCTAAATCTACTTTCAAAAGCGTTGTTCCAATTTCTACAGTAATCCTCACCAGATCTTGCTGATGGTAACTGAATGTGTGCAGTTAGCAATACAAGGAACAACATAAACATGTCGGTTTTTAGCTAAAATGTAGAAAAGCTTAACATAGTCCTAAGCTAAAAACCGCAAGGTTTTGCAAGCTAAAAAAAGTCAGTCTGTTAAAAAATTACCGACTCTAGAAGGTTTGAACGCAATGAAATTATAATTTATGTAAATAAAACTAATTTTATAAACTTTAACGTCAAAAATTTGCAGCCATTATAACTCAATATTACACAATTTGCGGTAGGTATTTTTCCGTTATAAAATCTTCCGTTATGCCTACAACCTGTTGTTGAAAATCCATAACTCTAACGGACTTTACACAATAAATGAAAATAGTGAAGCTAATCAGGTAGTTTACTACTGTTTACATTGCACATACGTTACTCAGCTGAAATAGAAATGGCGATCACTTAAAATCGTCACCATATGCAATTCTCCGCTTTATAGATGTGTGTGAACCAAATTATACTCATTCGTTCATTAGTTAAGCAGCAACACTTAAGTGAAATCACACCTACCTGAGAATTAAATATTAAAAAATAGAAAAACAAGTCTTACAAACAAGACTTGAAATAAGATCACACTTAAAATGGAAGCATACATATAGTGACAAACGTCAATCCATATATTCAATTTTTTTTAAATCATGCATTCTCCCTCCTTCGAGCAAGGAACTCTTAAAAGCAAAAATATATATAATAAAAAAATGAAGAGCAACTTTTTGCTTTTTCAAGTCATCATGAATTTCAAATCTATTTGACAAGTGTCATCACTAAGACACGTGTTCAGTTTTGGTAATAACCTAGACACACGTCTTCCATTTGACACCGCTACTAAACATAAAGTAAAGGCAAGAGAGGAGAATCAAAAAACATGAAGAAAATCATCTCAAATTGACAACTTCTCAAACCAACGTAAAAACATAAAAAGTCGATGAAAATTTTCAATGAAAACATTACAGAGAATGGAGCAGCAGCGCACATCGCCAAATCCCTCAACTGTCAAAATTTTTTTTACAAATTTTGCCTTTTTCCCAACATTTATATAGAAAAATATATTCTTTTAAAAATAAAAACAAAAATAGACACGTGGAACTCAAACTTTTTCCCTAACAAGTTCAAAAAACATGAAAGCCGCCAAGTTTAATTACATCATCCTGTCTGTTTTTATTTTTTCACATCTTTATCACACTTGCCTGCTTATCAAAATTTGATTACAAATCCCTCTGATAGGTCATAATATTTATATGAAATTCGATCATGTTTTTTCTGCTCTATAAGCGCCTATTTCTTTTCCTTTCCTTCTCGTTGCTTTTTACTCGAACCACAGATGGCATCTGCACTTGTATTTTTTCTTTTGTTTTGTCCTTCCCTCTTCTCTATCACTTGCCTTTATTTCGTTTCCAGGATATTACATAGCAAGCCGGCAAAATTGAGGCCAGACAAGTTAGTTTCTGATCAATCCTATTACCAATAAGCTATTGTTTCATCTCTTGTGACAGCAGCAAAGCTGGCCAATTACCCAATGAAAGAAACCTCCACTTCAGCTTTTATTACACTTTTTCACTCACTAACCATGGTTTCACAACATAACACTCCACGAACCTATCGCAACAATAATATATTACAAGCAAGCATAATAACACGGTGCCTAACCTTTATATCATTTTATCTCCTTCATGAATAATTCATTTGATTGCCAAAACTTGACATTCCATTAAACAAACATACATACCAAAAATCGATAAACATCAAAGCTCACTAAGTTTTGTCAATTTCCGAAGAGAAATCCTTTGAACTCTTATTGAAGTTTAAAAAATCAAATTTCACATTTTTTCCCCCTCTATACTCAATTTTATTTTTTCTTTCTTTTCTCCAAAATCAATTAAAGATTTTTTTTTATTAATATCCATTCTCAAATATCAAACAATTTTATTTATTTTTTGTCTTAAAATAAATTTAAATTAAACTTCTTTTTGAGAATTGCGTTATTGATTAAGTTTTCTATTCCATTAATTTAATATATTAAAAATACAGCTTTCACCTAGCAACAATAAACCATGCAATTACGGGTTACAACATTGTTCTTTAACCTACATTCCTATTCGTAGAACAGCATCATCGCATTATATAAAAATAAACATTTGTTTTTTGTCCAACTAAGCTGGCCAATCCTTCTAAATCTCATTTCACAAGCAAAAGCAGAAAGAAATTGCGTCCACTTCATTCGAAATGCATAGAGCGACTGCATGCAAGAAAAACGAAAAGGGAATTGGCAGAAAAAGAAAAAAAAAAAATTGTTAGGAGTAAGGCGAAACGCATTCAACAATTCAACTCATCTGCAAAACCAATACCCAACACCACCCAAGCCCATCGACAGATCAACCAAGCGATTAAACAAAACTTCAATTTACTTTTTTTTCTAAGTTTCTTTTTAAATAAAATAAAATAAAAAATAAAATAAATAAATAAATAAATACAAACTTTTATTTATCTAAGAAAAAAAAAATCGAACCTTTTTTAAAAAACTTTTAAATCACACTAAATACCCCTTGAAAAATGTTGAAAAAACTCGATTGACATATCAGTCCATCATTTTCCTGATGGACCCCAAGCTCATAAAGATCAGCAACCAAGCGTGAACAACCCAACTGCCATCGCCCCGGTCGACCAGGTGTAAGAGATCTCTTCTCGTGACTTGGGTTTCCCAACTCAACCGACATGTTCCATCTCTTTCGATGGAGCTCAATCAATAGCACTCTTAACCATCAAAGAGCAAGAAATCATTTGGATACAGAATAAGAAAGAAAAAAAAGGGGGAGAACGGGACGGGAGTCGGCGCTTCAACCCATTTCATCGTTCATCCAAACCGGGGCCTCGTTAATTCGATTCAGCAACGTTGTAAGAAGTTGTAAAAGCCCCTTCCCACTCTTTGCTCCTTCTTTCTTTCATAACGAGGAGTCATCGATTGAGTTGACGGACGTCGCTTACCTCCTGTCATTGCCTTGCCATTAAGGAGGCGGCACCAGATGAAAACATTTTACAACCACGACGAGAGAAAGAAAAGAGAGGGTCACGTCTCCCACGAACAAGCTGCACACACGACGGAAGGAAATGGTTTTTTACTTATCCTATCTACAACTCACGGACCTCCTACTGTAGAAATGGGCACGGATCATTTTTCTTCCTTCTTTCTTTCTTTCTTTCTTTTTCGTCGGTTTATTGAACACTTTTTATACAATCTAATATAATCAACACCACAATTGAAATGAAGCCCTTATCTCCTTAGCAGCTAATTTATTAGCGTTTAATTCAATCATTCCTTCTCGAGACCGAATTTCCTTATTCTGTCACCATACTTGAACCATGATCATTATTTTCTCCATCTTCCTCTCGATTCTTAATCCCTGTAACCTTGCCTAACAATATCCCCATTCCGTGCAATGCCATTCCTCCCTCTTGTCTATCCGCACAAAAGTAATCACCATTAATAAATCAATATGAGCGCAGTCATTGGGGGGTGATTGTGAATACACGAATCATTAAGCAATCTATTAAAGATACTCTCTTGCACTTCTACAAACTTTTCCAAACGACCCAACATCTTTTCCTTCCCGCCTCTTCGTGCCCTTGCTTTTTAAGCAAGTCTAAGGAAAACACATTACCTTCCTTCTCGGCGCAGTCCTCCCACTTTGCCCACGGCACACTCTTTTACCTTTTGTAAAATTGACCGAGCCAAACTGTAATTACCAACAAATTTCTCGTGAACCTCCTTCTTTCGAGTAACAGTGCGATAAATCTTGGCCGTTATAGTCTATGGCAAAATCAATAACAGAGCAATGGCACTTGGGATTAAGCATGGCAAAGTCACATGCTTATTTACTATCGCAAACACCAACTACCTAACCACTTTTATCCCTCTTTTCTTGTAAATGACAAGATAAATCCGTTTAATCTCGAAACTTGTGCATCCAGCATATACATAAGTGGTTTATTAAACTACATATTTTTTCCGAAACTTTTCCTTTATTCCTACACTGCTCAAAGCGCCAATTTTACAATATCTCTTTGCCCGCAAAGAAAAGATAATTCTACTTCATTTCCAATTTCTTTTACAGCAAAAAGATTTAGATTACCATTTAACTTGAAATTTATTCACATACCCGCAAGAAAACAAAAGAGAAAACGTTAAACTTTTCTCTTCAATTTTTTTCCTACATCTCATTCCCATCACCTCTAAAGTAAAATAAAATAAAATAAAATAAAATAATTTTTTTTAAAAACAACAATTCAAATCACTACTGTGTATAATTAAATATACAACATTTAGAACTTAAAAGTTTTCCCCCCTTTTTTCCATCCGTCAATGTCTTGGTAAAACGTATATTGCACAAATTCCATATTTTTCTCGTTGCCTCAACCATAACAATTCAATCTAAGAACCAATACACATCTACCATCCACAAAAATCGATTGATTCCCTCATCCCAATGCCCCCTTTTCCTAGATGCAATTCTATTTACATTTCATTTCCCATTGATCAGATGAAGGAGGGGGAAGAGAGAAATGACAGATAGCCATCTATATACAAAAGAAAAACAGAAATAAGATCCGTTAGTCTTGGACAATGTCATATTGGAAGTAAAATTCTAAACTTAAAAAAAAAAAAAAAATGAGCAAACAAAAATAGACTAAAATCCACCGCAACCTCCTTCACCCAATCTAACACAGTTGCAATTCATTCTCTAGCAAATCCTCTTGCCATGTACCAATAGCGACTTTCGAGTTCAATCATTGCTTCGTCCCAATAATCTATCGACTAACAGGTCTCCTCTCTCTCCTCATCTAATTTTTTTTTTCAAATCAATAATTTCTCTTTAAGACGACTATTCCATATTGTACCTCTTGTGAGACGGGGAAGGAAAGATTTGAAATGAAATAATACCCACCGTCTTTTTGCTTTTTCGCTTCATTAGAAGGCAAAAAAAAGAATAAGCGTGGATAAAAAAAAATTATTTTTTTTTAAAAAGAGGGCAGAAAAAGGCAAAAAAAAATCTTCAGTCAACTCGCTTTGCTTCATTAAAGAGCCGACTGTGTGCCAGGTTCCAGATGGTATGTTAGACAAAAGCAAATTCGTTTACGGCTATGCGACTATGGTATTGTGATCTTGTGCAGGCAACAAGAAAAATACATTTGCCACAACAGCCACAGGAAGGGCACAAGTTAAAACACGATGATGATGATGAATGCACCCCAAATTCCCTCTTCTAAGATTAGTCCCAAATGACATTTTTATAAGCATTTCCATCATTACCAGTTTTCTTGCAATGCTGGTTGTTTTTTTATGTCTTAAAATCAAACGTGATCGAAGTTGCGCTTAAATAATAAATATGCTTCTATAATATTACTTCGGATTAAAGTATAATTTATTAATTTGTACTAATTTTACTCTAACCAAACAAATTACAATCTCAAATTACACTTCAGGATTTTGCTGTTTGTATTTAAAAATAGCTGTAAGTTTATACCATAAACAGCGTCAAGTATGTTAAGCATACGTGAGATTAATGTGATTTAGTTATTTTCTTTATACATTTATTGAAGAATTTCATTTTATTTTTCATTTTACTGTCCCCACCAAGTACTACAACAATTATTTTGTAAATGTACGCAAGTAAAACATATAAAACCCGGATTTTTATTGCATTTATTGCTAATTTCTTCATCCTAACCGATATTATTAACAAATATAAAAGGGAATTAGTTCATAGACAGTCATGTACAGGAATTTGAATTATACCAAATGGAGTTATTTTAACTTTGTAGTTGAAAAAAAATCAATGGAGCCCTAAAAAATTAACTGAATAAAGTTTATATTGCTTTACTGTCGTCTCGAACAAAAGATTGATTAAATACATATTTTATTTACAATTTAGTGACATGAACCTGCATTTGGCATGATTGCAAAGTGTTTTTCTCAGTTACTCGCTTCCTATTTCGATATTTATAAGCATAGAATTGCTACTATTCAAAACTTTTATTACATATCAAGTTGACAACTCGGACCAAATTTACACGTGTTGCCAACTGAGCCACTATCGCATTTACACCATTTCCATTACTCAAACTTGGCATCGAGATTTATTGGACAAAGCATCCGTAAACTACCATCCAAAAGAGATTGCTAACCGAATAATGCATTACGACTGTAAACAGAACGTGGGCCACTTCATATTTCACTCTTCGAGTGAGTCGCCGTCTAACTTTAATTAAAAATACACAACGTATAGCCTTGCAAACACACACACCTATAAATAAAAGCGCAAAATTATCCTTCAAAATTGGAAACTGGCAAACATAATTTCCCGATAAGGCCCACCAAATTTTATAAAGAAACAAATGCCACCGAAAAGTTGAAGGAGAAATTTACAACCTTCACCACATGACTCCAGTTAATGACACGTCCACAATTCATTGAGAGAAAATTGTTTCCAAATTCTAGATTTACAGCTGGCGACAAACAGAAAACTGCCAAAGCTCACGTGCTGCCTTCTTTTATTCCCTCCCTTCTTTTTTTCCTATCGACAAACTCTTTCTCTCGCCAAAACCAACCTACATGTATCATTATTGATTTCCCATTTCAAATGGGCATTACAATCATTTAAAGGCTGGTATAAATTTCCGACGACTTGATAAAATTCTGATAAAGCTTTCCTCGCCAGTGTTTTCCTTCCACACTAAATTTTCCTTCTCCCAAACACAACACGACACCAAACCGAAAGCTGCAGAAGGATTTTTCCATTCTATATTTTTTTTTAAAAAAATAATAATAATACTAATAAATAAATAAAAATACCGAAATATTTATTACTTAAAGGTCGAGTGCAGATTGTTTGTTATTCACGGTTTTGTTTTCATCAATTTTTTTTAGGCAATTAAAATTACTATTTACCCCAAAAAGGTTTTTGCCCGCTACATCTTCTTTAAATCAGTTGCGTGCATGAAGACAAAGAATTTGTTCGTAAGATGCAGCATAGAAACAGGCGGTAAGATAATCGTAACCAGTCCTCGTTTTTGGATGTGCCATGCGGGGATCTTATTTCACAACAATCGATAGGACTGACAAGTGAGTCACGGATCGGATAAAGAAAAACTGAAAACCTCCAACCCTGAACTTGGTGACGTCACAGTTCCATGATACATTACCCCCCAGGGTGATGTAAACACAAAATCGTCGTACAGATGTTGCGCAACCGTAAGTAAATAGGAAATGATTTGCTTAATTGCCTATTTTAATTGAAAATTTGATAATCATTCGGGCTTCAATTGCACAAGATCATAGAATCATAGTTCCATAAAATCATAGACTAATCAGTTACAGTGTACTCTGTATGGTCCAGACATAGCCCCGTCCGGACAGGCATAGTGGGGCCCAATACTAACCAATACCCAGCAGAGTTTAATTCACTCCCCCATCCGGACAGCCTGTTAATCCGGCCACCGGACAAAGCAACAAGTCCCGTGCAAGAGAAAATCGCTGATTAACTACACATGCGTGTCCAAATACGTCACTATAATTCCCAGAATGTTCCGCAATGGCTGTTTCAGAGAATCTGCAAGGCCTAAACAACTGCCAACAAATGTGAAGTGCGAAACTGGAATATTTTGGGTCATGTTTCGAATAAAATGTAAACTGGGAAATGGAAAAAAACAATTTTTTTAATACTCTCTCTAAACGGAACATACGACATTTGTCCGGACTAAAGAGCGTACACTCACCAGATTGGACCAAAGAGTACACTGTACTTATTTTCGTCTGCATTCAGTAAGTAAGCATGCGCACAACACTTAAACAGCAAAACATGTTTAATTGCAATTTTAAACCGGCTTTTCGGATGCCACTAGTAAAATACTTAATTACAGTTGAAGTGTGATATTTTACATAACACTGGCACGTTTATTTCTACAGCTTGCCACTTCCAATTTCCTACTTCCTTTCCCAATACATATTTGAAAGGCAAGCACTTAAATATACATCAAAACATTTCCGTGGCGTAGAATAACAAAACATGGAAATAGAATCAAACATGGAGTCGTTAAATTCCTTTTTCTAAGTTATGACTTCTTTAAAATTCTTCTAATAATATTTTCCAATCTTTCCCTGATAAAACGTTGTGAAACTTTATTTTAAACTTAAAAAAAAAAAGTTAAAAACGAAACAAACTACAACATATCTTTGGGTATTTTAAAATCAAATAATATTTCCCTAAAATCAACTACCCATATTCAATAATCTTTCTCAAGACCCATTCCAACTCTCCCCAAACCCAAGAGATTCTTCGAGAACAGTTAAATTAAATTACTCAACTTGGAAAATTTGCTTTTGAAAGCCTTAACATCAAATAATCGTAAACTATTTTTTTTCTTGATAAGAAAATTTCACTACACACTTTACATTGCTGCATCCATCAATTGAATCCACAAGCTCTCACAATTCCACTTACACTCATCTGCACACCCACTGGATTCAATTTCATTTTTTGGCCCTAAGGAATCCATGTTTTATGTATGCGCCTCACTACACACTTGATAACATACAACCCCCTTTCCAGCCAACAATCAAGCTGCTCTGCATTGCACACATGTATCCAGTTATGCCCAACAACACGAGGATCATCACAATCCATCTTCAAATGATTCCCCTTGACCATTGCACATACCAAGTCGCCACAAATGGCCACAAACATCCCTTGAAACCAACCTAATTGCAGTCAAATTAATCTAATAAATAACCTCGACTCGACTAACATCACGATCCACCGAATCTCAGATGGTCCTCAACTCAAACTGACACAAATACTAAACACAATAAAACATCACATTTGATCACTCTTTCTCAGGAAACTGTTTTCTAACTGTCATTAAATAATCTCGATGTAAAAAATATACACATAAAAAAATTTCTCTCTTCCCGCAAAGAGCTATTACTATAATTACATGTTTCTTTTTCATAAATGATAAAAAGAACTATTCCACTAAACCTGTCCATTTAACTTCATCAAGTCTTACTAATAACTCTCGCCCTTAACCCCGGGTTAAGCCAATCTTAATTTAATATCTAACCAATTCCCCCCCCCCCCCGGGTCTGTTTTTTTCCAACATTTTTTTTTTCAATTCTGCAATACTAGTATCAAAGGATTTGGAGCCTTTCATTTCGAAAAGTGTCTGTCGTTTTCTATGATAAATCGCTCAACACCGCCCAATAGGCCAACAAGATTTTTCTCCTCTTACAGACTTTCCTCTAATTGTTTCCCTCCCTTCAAACTTTCCTTTTTCTGAAGAGTTTTTAAGTAGTTGGCAATCAGTGCCACTTCATCATATAAACCCCAACTGGTGGAATTAAATGTCCGCCTAAAATAAACATTAAAATTGTTGGAAATAAAAAATAAGAACTATTCTACTTTCATATTTGAAAGCACTGATATACTGCACACGCACAAGGTGCAATGATGCTATACAACCAAACTCCTACGGATTCTATTAGCAACTGCATTCGAAAAATCAGTTTAAAACTCAGCTTAAACATGTTTTGCTGTTTAAAAGTACGCTTCTTTGATGCGGTATACCGACGAAGCATACTATTCGAAAAGTGTCTGAAAAAACGCATCAAAGAAATGTGCAAAAAAAAAAAAAATACCCCCAAAAAAATCAAAAAATCAAAATTGAAAATTTATATTAAAAAAAATGTACGTAAACAACTAGAAGTAAGTATTAAGTAAAGTTGATTTTTGCCTAATTAAATTTCTCAATGGATACATAATCCCAATCTGATGTTTCCACGTGAAATCCATATGACGTTTTGTGCGTTTTTGCGCGTTGGTTTAAACATGCCGTTTAGTCTGAATGACTTTTCGAATTCAGCTTCAGTTCGCACCCAATATCTTGATGCTAAATTCATACTAGGCGCATTCATAAAGTCATCTAAACCAGTGCTTTTCAAATAGTAGTCCGCAAGCAAGAGGCTGCCGGTCCTCCACTATCCCCTTGAAACGCAAATTAGTATAGGCTTAGTAGAGCAATGTTAGGTTACCACTCCGTAACACATTGGACAAAAAAAACCAGTCTGCAACATTACATAATTTGAAAAGCACCAATCTCAACGTGTTTAAATTTTTTAAACCAGTTTAAATGTAAGATTTTACATGTTAAATTTTACAGTTTAAATGATCTTATGAATGCGCCTACTATGCATCCCATTCTGCGCAGGTGATTCTAGGTGATTCCAATTGTTTTTAGCCTGATATTAGACCTAGTAGGCTATAATAAACTACATACACAACAATAAACTCATTAACGTACAGTAAATTACAGTACAATACAAAAATATTGTTGCTTTATTTCCTTTGCGTGCAACAAGCTTGACAATCGCCATGTTACATGCATGCACAGAATGTGAAGCGCAGTTTGAATTTGGCATCAAGATACAGTGCACGAACAGTAGTGTTTTTAGATGAGTACTTTTAAATATCAAAAAAGTAAAAAAAACCAACAAAACATAACACTCAAACGATACAAAATTTACTTTTGAAGGCGCAGATTGAACGCTCCTATTGTAGTTAACTCGCAACTTTTATCTGGTACAAGGGTTTATCATTAACCAGATAGGGAAACAAACCAATCAATCAATTAAAAGAGAAGGTTGCGACATGAAGTTATTTTCACAGGGTCATAAATCTGAATTAAACACAACTCATCATTTGTGTCGTGCCTTGTTTGAAATCACTCTGGCATACTATAGGCCCGTCGAGAGGAAATTAAATATAGATGACCAAAATGACCCTTTCCGAAACGATTTTTCCGTAGGAAAGGGTTTGACCTCTGGCAAATCCATTGATTTCTCAAGTTGATCCCCAGTTAAAATACAGATCCGATTTGAATTAGTAGGCACGTGCAATCGCCTGTTTAAAGCCCGGCTCGAGCGCCAAATCCAAATACCCAAACATGTCTTGTGGGGTGGTGCATGGCAAGTAAAAGGGGTATTAAATTTTAAATGCACTTTTGCTAATCAAACTTCATTAATCCCTCCTTAAGACGGTTAAACATACGACCAACGATAAACTCATCTGAAATTATCGTCCCAGCATTTTTAATCACAGATGGCAAACTCCAAAATAAACCAACCCCCTTCTAGCAGTCGATGAATATTCACAACAAGAAAAATCCCCACGAATGTGTAACCTTAGTTTTCTCGCAATTAATTCAATTGAAAACACGCCAAATTAACTTCCCTCGCATAACAAACTTCAAAATAAAACCCAACGCCTGACCATCGTCATTTATGTCTCGCCACCTTCAATTACCTTGTGAACCACATGCCCAATAAAACTTCTCGCTTTTATAAAATACTCCAAAAGCCATTATGTAAATGACTATTCGATTTTAATGAAAATCAGGTAATTAGTCGCTTAATATCCGTCATCAATAAGCCATAACTATTTCCTTTACTCTTTAATGGATGGTGTAGAACACCATTAGCCTGATTCCAACTGATTGTACCGACTCAAACTTTCGAACAATTTTTAATGAGCTAATAATCGGCCGAGCACAAGTAGGTCCTATCTTGATAGCAAACTCAAATGGTTTTAAAATTAACCCTACGCCGCCCCTGTCGGTCGACTGAATACAAACGCATCAATAAACAAAGATAAACTCGAAAGCAATTAAACTGTTAACTTGCCAACTTTCAATGTAATCTTAGATCAGCGGGGGCGATTGCAAGCGGGTTTCCTATAACGGATACACCCGTTTTCCTCATTCATGAATGCAGTTTATAATTTCAAAGTAAAATACCGTATTGGGAATGGGCTTAGTGAACAACAAAAGAGCATCAGCACATTGCAATCGTTATTGTGCTTTGTCCAAGATAAAGACAAAATCCAATTAACTCATTTGCTGTTTCCTACTGAAAATGGCTCGATGAATCGTTACTTCAGCGCCTCTTGTCAGTCACTTTGCTGATGAATGACATCTCAAATTATCCATTCACCTAACAATTTGTCATAAGTACGTCTTCCCAACTTGCTTTTCAATTTCCTGATCTAATACAATTCATACCACTCAAATCTACGACTGCGAAATTAAATCGCAATCTGATTCATCCATTCGCAAAGTAATCTCAATTTCGATTTGGCATTATCTTTTAAAAAATAAAAATATATATCAGGATCAATCAAAACAAAGTGCATTTTTTAATACATTTAGCAAGTTTGTGTATCTGAGAAGGTAGATTTCCATTTTTAGTCAGCAACGACACTAAGCGAGTGACACAAGACAACTATCACGTGTTTATGTGTATAGGAATGCAAATGAGAGATCCGGAAGAAACGTCTCAACAAATGCATTCTTCCATCAAGATTTGAATTCCTATTCACAGGACAAAGGTTTAAGTGTCTTAAGCTTTTCTGAAAGATGTCAAAAAAGAAGACACTTTTAATCGTGGTTCGTACATGAGGGAAGTTATGAGGATTAACCAATCACAACACATTTGGAAACTACGCGAGGTAATACAATTTAAACAATATTTTGTGATTTCGTAGTCACCTTACATTGCCCCAGATGCAAAACAGGCTTTTCCAGTAAAGTCTCTGGATGCGTGCAGCATAAAACAACAGATAAATTTATCACTACAGCTGTCTAAATTCGCTTGAATAATATTCCTAAACATTATTCAACTCTGTGAAAACGGTCCAAATGTCTCGAGTTTTATATTAGTCATCATAGTTTCATACCCTAACAAAATAAACACAATTACTCAGCTTACAGTTTTCAACATTTGTTAAATAATTTTTTTTTACTCTGTACCACTTTTATCAAGTGGCTATCTCCCAAACCCTGCAAATATTTGGCAGCTGAAGCAAACAAAAAGCCAAATCTCACTTGTTGCTCATAAATTGCCCCATTTGAACATGGAAGGACGAATTCCCAGATAGAAACAAGTCTAAAAAAGAAACATCCTAAGCATTTCTCTTGCACATTCAGCTCATGTGCCATGTCCTACAAGACAAGATTACTTCGCAACAGATGATCACAAGTGGCTGCCAACTGGCACCATGTCTGGTCAGCAGCCATCTTGCTAGAAATTATCCAACAAATTCAATCAGACTGTGTAACCCTCACACCACTCGCCCGTGGCCTACACAAATTCTTAATTCTAACCTCAATTTGCACTAGCACTCGGTTTGTTATTACATTGGCAACCATTCACATGACACAATTCATTAATGTGGGACTTTAGCAGATGGGTGTGTTGACTGCCATTTGTGACAAAAGCAACCCACTAAGCACTGAATTCGCATTAAGGAGCAAAGGATAAGCATTTCATCGCTTTACTTCACAATATTTCAGCAGCAATTGATTGGCAAAGTAATAACTTTGCACATTAAATGTTTTCTTTGTTAATGATTGTTTAAATATGGAAGTAAAAAAAAAGTTAGCAAACCTGTTATTGACGTTGCTTCAATGTCTGGATGAAGAATCACACATCACTTTCTGAATTAATTTATTCATATGCTACTTTACACTAAACTAAAATTCAGAAGTTTATGGCCTTGACAAGAGTTGTTGTTCTAACTCGAATTTAGGTTATTTAATCACTACAAGCATTATTAACAATAACTCAAAGCATTACAATTAAATCTGATAAAACAATTCTTTTTAAAACGTATTTTTGGAACAACACTTCAATTCAAAATAAGCCCCACAACAAAACGTACAAAGATTGAATTCACATCCCTGACGCATTTAATCCTCACAATTAATTTGTTTAAACCGATTACATTGATTAAAATGTTTTTTGAAATAATGACTTTAATCAAAGCAATCGTTGAGCAAACGGCGAAATTAGTTGTTTCGGTTTACACAATCACCAAAGCCTGCAAATGTTTAATCCGAAATTGCATACCCTAACCAAATCTTTCTAATTATTTTGAGTACGTAATTACATCGATTAACCATAGTTGCTTTGACGCAATCTTTAATTCCAGTAATCACTCTATAACATAATTGAATCGAAGAAAACTACCTTAACATAATTACTATGCAATTTTGCTTTTTTTTGTAAAAATTCCCTATACCATTTGGAAATTGATGTTGATTAGTGGTTTAACATTTTTTAGCCAAATTTTGCTCTTTAGTGCAGATAAAGCAGCATCTCAGGATTATCATGTGATTGTGACGTTTCAGCATACAATCAAACGCAGCTTTAGCTCATAGAAAAATCCAAGTAGGCTGCTACGTTACAATCCAATGATGCATCTGTCATCATGTTGGAGCCAACGAATATTGTATACAAGATGAAGCAGTGGCAACACCTGAATGTCAATTTATTGAATGACTTTCAAAAAACAATAATTTAATTAAGGACAAAGGATTTGGAAAGACAAGGTGCACTGCATGTTAACCTAAAAACGTATAATAAAAAAGCAGTATTAACTCAGTTCGAAGATTTTGTTCATGGTGTGATGTATAGGACAGATGACACTTAACTTCCTCGGTGTAGGTTTAGTGTCGTCTTATCCGCGATTAAACTTAGCGCATCCCCTAACCCGTTATAATAATATCATGAGTTTTAATAACGTAGTTACAAACTATAACTACATTTTTCACTAGATGAGCAGTGCTAGTGGTTTACACTAGCAGCTAAAGAACAAAAATGTTCTTGTTTACTTAGTATCTACGTCTTGCATGCACAAAAGACAGGTTCCAGCATGTTCAGAACTAATTGGTTTAGCACTGAAAAAATTCTTGCAGGTCAGCAAATAGAAAAGAAGGGCACAATGACAAGTGACATGCAACTGTAATAAGTGCAATGACATTTCATTGATTGTTCTGAACGAATTCTAATTGGTTATGTACATCAACTTTAATTTACGATTGATGACTTAAGTACCATATTTTTTTTTTTTTTTAGATGACAAAATAAACGACCAACTATCTATTTTGTATTTTTTATTGCAAGTGAGACGCAGACGAAAGAGCCATTTGGCAAAACTGGCTGGCAGGGTCAAGTCAGTCATCTTAAACTCCCATCACTCAAAATTGTTTTACAGTAGGCCCGATAATAACGCGATTCACTACACATTGATTCCCCATGACGCGGTCCTAAGGCATAACCCACAAATATACATGAACTACATATGCGCTTGCTTAGCGCTGTTTGTCTGGAACGAACTAAGTTTTAAGCGGTAGTCGCCAGTAAATCAATGGGTCGTAATATATAAATCCATTTTTTTTTTCAATTAAGCAGTTTTGTTATTACTCGTTTGGATGTTTCCAAAATTGTATATCTGCAATGATCGTTCAACGTGGTGACGTTAATCTGCCAGTCCCATTTTAAATCACACCACGAACCAAAATCTTCAAACAGATGGTAATTAATCTGTTTTACAATTCAGCAGTCTTAAGGGTTACTATTAGTGGTTTAAAATCTACTTTAGCTTAATCTAATTTTTTTGGTTTGAATTTTTAGTTTGAACCAAAGAAATCGATTATTAATATTCCGATTGATTTTTACAAGATTCATACAACGTTAAGATTAACACACTTTGCAATTGTCTATTTTCGGGCATTATTAATCAATTATCACAGTCCAGCAAAAAAAAAAAATTAAGAGGAAAAAAAATAACAGCTATTCACTAAATGAGTGTACATGGAATGGATAGGGTTTAATGTGTCCCAACGTACAAATATTATTTTCAAAATTTAAACTGCTTTTTAATTTATCTTTTTCTTCCAATGTTGGTGTCGGATTTTTAATTGTATCTGTAGTGAGATTAGGCACATAAATTCCATTTGAGCAGATGGAATACGGACCCAGCGGATTGCCCCATTGCAATATTGTAATGCATGCAAATCACCCGCTGTTTCTTTGCACGAATGAAATTAGGAGCCAGTCGGTATTGATTTCACAAAGACGGGAAATTGAATCGGTCCTCCGAGATTGCAACACTGTTCAAAATGCCAAGATAAAGTTGACGGAATCAAGACAAATTTCTACAGTGTACTCGACAAAGGCCAGATTCGTTTCCCAACCCCCGGTACCAGTTGCTACCCACAAAATTATTCACCCAAGCCTTTCCCTCATCTGTCACTAAACACATTAAACATGCATAACGTGTCTCTATTGTCACCTAGTACCACTCAATCTTCCAGAAACGAAAATGGTTTCCATGATCGAAAAAGGGCATAACAACGTTTAATCATTTCAATACAATTGTCCCCATTCATTTCAACATTGTACAAAATCCTAATTTTTATTTCATTATCATTAATGTTGTTCCATTAATGGGTTTTCGTGTAAAAAAAATGCATGAATACTTCTTTTTTTATGTTACATAAATTTGGGTATAAAAATATCATTTTTTTTGGCATGTCTAATACCGCTTTTACATCTTGCATTACTTTTACAGTGAAGAATGTCGCTGTATAGTTTTTATATAAAACTTTAATTCCATTCTTTTACTGAAGAAAAAACATTGCTCAATCAATGTTCATCTCAATCTTGTTGGTATTTAGGCAAAGGCCCTTATCGTCCCTCATTTTCCAGCATTAATGAGTTACCACTTGGTCTGGAAATTTGATTTAATGTCTTGTGATAGCCATTCTGCCCCCAACCGGAGGGAACTGGAAAATCAACACAGAAGTGAATGAAAACATTCCAGTTACGGCCACTTAAAGGAGAAAAATAAACTCCAAAATTGAAAAAATATAAATTATTTTTTTTAATTTATAATCTCATATTAATGCCAGGTAATATAAGAAAATTCATACATACCTGACCGTCCACTTTTAAGAAAAGCACAATACCCATGCAAACAATAGTATTTTAAGAGCTTTCTTTCAGTTTTTTTTTCTTTTTTTAGGGGGGAAATATTCATTAAAAACTGCACATTGCAGCTATAAATTATAGTATATATAAATAATAAAATTTTTCTTACTTCACTTCCCAGTCATTAGAAGTCCCTCTGGCCACTTTATACCAATTTGTTTTTAAAAACACAGGCTAATTCTACTACAGGATATCATAATTATGCAAACTTCAACTTGGTGACAATCTCATTTGTCATGTTTACTAACAAACTACATTCAGTGAAGACAAAAGCCATGGAATTTAACTTTTAGAAATAATATTAAAAAAATAAAAACAAAAAAAAAAAAAAAAAAAAAAAAAAAGATAAATAATAAATAAATAAATAAATAAAAATACCACCATTGCGGAACCCAGGTGCCTGAAGAACAAATCCGACAGAAAAATGTAAATTATCACTTACTCCTCACAAACAGCTCTGGCCACTTTTCTATAAACTTAATATTACATGATTTCGTTTGGAATGAATAAATAAATTCATACCTACCAACCTAATTTCAAATCATTTGATGTTAAGTCAAAATAATACGAAAATTCAAAGAAAAAGGGTAGGGTAAAGATAAATGACAAAAATTCACACCAAAAAGTTAAATAAATTGAAATTTCACCCACCTGAACAAACCAACTTGATAAAACAAAAAAATGGTAGTAGTTTTGCTTTAAAAACAAAAATTTAGAGAGAAAAAAATGCATAAAAACCTCCAGGGAACTAAAAAAAAAAAGGCAAGTACTGTGAAACTAAACATGGTGACTCGTGTGATGAAAAACATAAAAAAAATTAATGCTCCTTACGATTAATTTTTTTTAAATAAAGTTAATAAATAAATAAATAAATAAATAGAAAAATAGGAAAATAAGTTTTTAAAAAAAGCATGCAGATAAGAAAAGTAAAAACCTGACAGCTCTTAGTGCACAAGCTATCCTAAATCACGTACGTGTCTGTTGCATTAAGTATATAATTTATCACATCACCTAAAATAAAAATAATAAATTTGAAATTTAAATGTGCTTCCGGAGTTAATAGTTATCAAAAAATGCCACTACATACAACACGTCCGTTAACTGGATGTGACTTTCATGGACTGGAAATCATCAATTTGGCAGTTACTTAAAATAAATATTTTTAAAACTTCATCATACGTATACCCTAAGATCATGAATTCGTGCAAACAAAAATTCATTCTTTTCAATAATGGTTTATTTCCAAGCGGGATTTAATTTGTTCGGATGTTTACCTGATTGACGCATCAATCTATAGGAATCCGTATGAAATCCCATACGAAAAGAAATGGTATATATTCTTCCGCGTATTTCTCTATTTTTCTTTAAGTTTTTAAATTTTGGAAGAAAATTTCGAGCCAAATCGATTAATTTCAATCCTTGCGATTCTGCATTGCTACATTGCAACTAGAATGCCTGAGCAGTTTATCTTTTCAATAGATAAAAATGTTTCGAATGTCAGTGGCAGACGCTGAACTAATAAACTAAAGTCAGCGTATTCGTCTGTTATTTCATCCTATGATTTTGATTACCAGCAATTCAACAAGCGTCTTATTTCAAAAAATAATTATAACTTAATGCAGCAGCCAAGTTCTAATTGATAATAGCAAAAACCAGCTCTACCTGTGATCTATCCAAACTTAGGCTAAAAATACTATTTTTACTAGTTTCTTTAGATTGTATATATATATAAGGAAAAAAATATGACTTAGCAAAACAAAGGATTGTATTTCCGGATATTGAGCTTAAGAAAAAAAATAATGAAAACAAATTACGCTAGATGTAGATTCCACTCCAATAGTCGAATCAACGGCAGAACGTGGCGCCAGTAACTAAAGAGAGAAAAAAGTTTCCATGATAATCAGCTTTCAGCTGGTAAGACAAGGCGCAAGTTGTGACCGGAAGACCAAAAACTCAAAGATTATTGTAAATTTTTTTGCATTTTGTAAAATTTCCAATTTGTATTCAAAATAATTTATTATCATCATCATTATCACTACTAAAGAATGGATCTTATTTTACAATAATTTTCAGTAGGTCTTATATACAATATCATACAAATTCTTTTTTTTTTTTTAAATTATACACACTAAGCGAGAGAGAAAAAAAGGTGCTACCTACAACCTTGGCAACCAACATTTTAGGAAACCCCTGCTCACTTCAGGTACACTTGGTTGAACCAACCTTTAGGAGCCAGCCTGCAAAATTTCACAGGCAAGAAGAGTTAACTTTCTTAAGCTGTGACAAGAGGAATAAGCACCAAAATAGTCACACCACACAACACACAAGTTGATATAATCTCCCTACAAAACACAAATTCAAACCCAGTATCATCACAAATTATTGAATTTTTTATATTTTTAAATTATTTTAGTTATAGATTTTCTTTTTTCTTTTTTTTTTAAATGTAACCTAACCATATCTATTAGTAATTTTTATGCCAGTACACGGAAGAGAATTAGAAAAGTACATACTGACACCAAAGTTGCAGTTTTAGTGCCCCCACTGGATGTCGGGCTCGTGGTCTTGCTCGTCTGGCAATATTAGGAAAGTTTAATATCAACAAGAGAATTTACTAAAATCACTACTACAAAAAAATAATACAATTGTGCCTCTTCACTATATACAGTGTCACACCGCAGTAAAAACAATATTCATTAAACAATACATTAAATTTTACGTCTTATTTTGATTTATATTCGAAGTCCGTAAAATGTCGTTACGTTCAAAACTCATTCGTGTGAATTAAGTTAAGCACTTACGATATTTACGAGTTTGAGTATTCAGATCGTAAAAACTGTGCGGTTACAATTGTATTATTTTTATAGGTAAGGACTTAGTTTATTTTCAATATGTGAAGGACTGACTTTGAAACCAGAAATAGCTTAGTATATTTGTTTAAGTGAAAGAACATAGGTCATTGGCACACAATCCAGTCTTAGACAAGATGTAGGAGTTAAACTGTAATTGAGTATATCGATATTCTGTAGTCTATAATTTGTGTGACATTTCTCTGCGACATTAAATAAAATGTCGTTTCGGTTGTGTGTTCTTATCATTCCATATTAAACTGTCAAAACGCGTGACGAATGAAATAAATTTTGATCCAATATACATTATTTACACATTTTTGGTAAATTAAATGCATATGTCAACTACGATCAAATTTGATGTAGTTATTAAGGTTATATACTCACTGCGGTCACTAGTGAAATTTTAAAACCCGAAACAGAAAACACAAAAAACGAAGAAGTTTTATTACCTCGTGAATAATCTTGCAGCCTTTGACGGGGCCAATTTGACCGAATAAGGCGAGAATCAGCTCCTCGGTAACAGATGGATCCAGATTTCCTACGTACCTAGAAAAAGAAATGAAAAATAAAATTCGGCTTTGTGGGTCTTTCTTCAACTTTGCAATCTGTGAGGCCTAAAGTTTGCCGGTAAAAATATGCAAGCATCATTTCGCGCTTTTTAAACAAATACTCACAAAGTACGAGGCTGGGTTTCGTCTGCCAGAAACTAAACAGTAAATTAATGAGTAAAATTTAATTGAGAGCCTACGAGAAATATGAAAAAGTTCTTACAATATTCGGTATTTGCTTCGACATGATGGCGACGCTGATCTTAGTGAACTATGAATAAAGCGCATGCGCGGATCCGAAATCATGCGGGAGTTAGGAGTGACGTCAGTAATTCTCACAAACAGTATTGAAGAGCAACACTTATGATGTCTAACCAGCCACCAACTTTAATTTTGTGATCAATGGAAAATGAATAAAAATTCTTGTCCAGTCATCAGCTAAACTGCTAGAACAACCAAAAAAATGTGCACTTCAGTGATTCGAGAAAAAACATTTTTTAAAAACATTTTTTTTCTTTTATTATTGTAAACTAAAAATTCTCTGGACAATTAAATTTTCAAAAAAAAAAATTTGAAATCAACAATTTGCTACATTTTAACCTTATTGAATTTCCTCAGTGCGGTAAAAGCTAAACCACATTTATGTTTTTCCCAACCATCAAAAGCACGTGCTCCCCGCCAAGGAAATGGTGGGGATTATCGTCGTAAAAAGTAATTATTTGCTTCATCAAAATCAATTGCAAAGCATTGAAAAAAAGCATCATGAACAGCCGTAATCCTCCGAGAGAAGGGGAATTATTTCTGACACTGGAGAATGCCTGATGATTGGTGAAAACAAAAAAAGAAAAAAGATAACAGTATCAAAAAATGGGATATGAAAAACAGGTGTTCAAGTAAGGTAAAGAGCATTAAAATGAAATTGATCATGCAACATCTGCTTTTAAAAGAGACAACCCCATTAAACCAATTAAACATTGCTTGAAATGTTCTACAACTTTTCAAAAGTTACATCAGGTCCGGGGTTTCCTACTTTGATTTAAAGTTGAAAGAACTGCCAATGTTGCAGACTACTAAATTTTTCTTTCTTTCTTTCTTTCTTCTTCTTGATTTCTCTAATTATTGAATAATTTAAAACATTAATGTAACCGGGTTCGACTTACACGTTGAATACAGCTTGTGTTTTAAAAATTTAAGCTTTTTTTTTTAAAAGTGGAGAAATTGATTCAGTGTGTGTAATCTATTACAATAAGAAATGTCGGTGAACTCGGGAACCAAGTGCCATTTGATAGCTGTCTACGCAGTATACTGCCACGCTCCAAACAATCAAATAACATAACGGAACAATTGAATAACAATAACGGAATAAAAGAACAGATAAAAAATAAAATAAAAAAATACTATAAGCTATTTGGAAACCTAAATAAAAACCGGAAAATATTATTCCAACAACACAAAATTTATATATTTCTTTTATTAGTTTT
This sequence comes from Strigamia transsilvanica, assembly GCA_034701245.1. Classification (NCBI taxonomy): domain Eukaryota; kingdom Metazoa; phylum Arthropoda; class Chilopoda; order Geophilomorpha; family Linotaeniidae; genus Strigamia; species Strigamia transsilvanica. The sequence goes on from JAQIXU010000106.1 coordinate 28,035, forward strand.
TCCCTTTAAAATTCAATGCATTTGTGGACTGTTCTTAATTAATACGGTATTATTAAGAAAAGATGTAATTAAATGAGAAATTACATACGGTATATATATTTTTAAATCGTAATATATGGCGCCATCTATAAACAGAAATTTGAATCGATTTTAAATTAAAAACTCACTAATTTAATTGTTTTTTTTGTAAGTGTCATAGTAAAAATGGTACAAACAGTAATCAGAGAGCTGTAACTTTCTTAAGATGCTCTCTGTTTCGGTCTGAATGAAACGCCTCGACGACGACTGTTTTCTCTGTGCCCAGATTTGCATTTCTAAATTTGTCTGTTTCCAAGAAACTTGCAGGACAAGCTTTTCAAAACTGTATTTGCTTAAGCTTATCAAACTTCTGGTTACGAAAAAAAAATAAACCACAAACCCAGCGTGCAGCTCATTGAATATTAAGCCGAAAGCAAACGTGCATAAATGATAGAAGTCACATACCGTACATAGACGAGTAAATTTATTACCTTTTCTTCGTCTATCATGCAGAAAAACATGGCGCTATCTACACGTGCCGTTTTTCAAGTCGTCGAATCTGGCGGAATCTGGCCGTTAATTACCGAGACTCCTTGATTTATATTTGGACGACTCCAACCTACTGAGAGAATCCTTCTTGATGTACTGTTATGGCTGCAACTCCGTTACAGAAAACTTCTTTACGACCAACTGTTCGCCACTTTACTGTAAAAAGGTACGTAGATGACGTCGTATATAATACCTTGCAATTAATATCCAAACTAACTTGTAAGAGGAGGAAATGAATGCAGGAAAATCCTCTTTACTACGAATGGTAATTAATATTACCATCCCTTAATAGCCAGACAATACGCGCAGAACACGACGTGCATAAGTGGCACAAACCGAGAAATACCACCTGTCACTTTCACGTGCAACTTAATTCTTTTGACAACACGGTACCACAGGTCTGCAAGCTATAAATACTTGCTTTCTGTTTCTACTACAATCAACAGCTTGCTCTCATTAGGGTACTTAAACAGTTACTTGCGAATCATGAGCAAATTTAAAGGAATATGAAGCAAAATGACGAGTCATGTGTACAAAGAATTAATAAAGTATAACGTGGGCTTCAACTGCGGCATTTCTTGTCTTTTTGTCGTCTGCTTACAATTCCATCCTTCTCTCATGCCAAATAAAGTGAACGACGGGGGCGCAGTTGGAAGGGCGCCTTTTCAAGCTTCAGTTCATTATCCACTAGTCGATGGTGGACTCAGTTGGATGGATAGTCCGTGCTCCCGCTGGGGCTGCAACTCTTCCATAAATCACACCACGTGCCTTGTTTACTGGGTCTTGGGTAACGGGGGAGAATTCAGTTGGTCACAGTGGAGAAAGCAGAGAAGAGACTTGTGGCCACTCTAAAGTTGAGCCAATCAGTTGCTGGTTGCTCGTCCGCGACAAGAGATTATCGTAAATATGGGTCTCATGTCAGCGACTGCTCGTATTTATGCCTGTTTGTGTTTTCGCTTCTTTGGCCTCTGATGGCCTATCATCTAACTCTGGCCACTTTGCCCTTACTTGTTATTGATTGCCCATCACCAATGAGCAGATCGATCATTGGCCAATGGCGGTATTACGCTCCGATAAAACAAGTTCACTCGCATTACAGCATCTTTTATAGACCGTGCATGATGTCGAACTGAACGCCTTTTTAAGGTCTAAATCGATCACTAAAGAAAATAAATAAAGCGGTGCGCATAGAAATCTGCAGTAAAATTGAAAATAAATATATATATTTTAAATTATTTCTTTTATTTTACTTTTGATTTAGCAAAATAAACATCACTTTAATCTTTTATTTACTGTAACAAATCAATTGATTTGTATTTGCATGAGAAATTAATCAAACGTGACAACAGTTTGTTCGAGGAAAATGAAATTCATGATTTCTTATGCCATGTCAATTTCATACTCGCAGTGAAAGATGTCGGAAGAACTGCACTATCATCATAAAGTGAAAACTTAAGACCCACTTGAGTTTGCCTTCTTCTTTCTTAGGTTTGTGTCTCGTTCAATCGAACTAGACCTAATAGTTTTTAGGTCTCCTTCTGTGCGACGATCAATTTTGGTGGGAAATCATGCAGAAATTCAACGGAAACGATCATTCAGAACCCCCTGCTCCTTCCTTTCGACTCTTTTCGAGTCGCACAAGCAAACAAATTGCTAACTGGAAAATGTAACACGGAACACTAGCGGCAACCAATCATCCGATTCTTGTGATTTTCTCTTTCAACTCACAAAACCACAAAAAGAAAATCTTAAATGTCACATTACTTATAATTTAAGTCAATACCGAGTACGTACTTGTTCAACTATCACAAATGGGACTTTCCAATAGTTTAACAACCGATGCTTTTACAACTGATTAAAGCGAATAAATTCTCTTTTCTAATTGAACGTCGAAACTTACCTTCGATGGGATAAACAAACAATTACAAATGGCGTCGTTTTTAACGGAGAAATCAATGCGCGAACTTAGTAAACGCAGCTGTTGTTTTCGTCAAAACACCACCACTTCGTTTACCTATCAAGTGGCAATCGATACAAACCGAAATAAAAATGGAAACATTATGTACTCGTGCTACAATTTATGAGTCGAAGCTCAGCAGCATGCGCTCATCCCTTGTTCGATGTTAAAGTCCCTTTCCGATCCTGTTGACACAGCAGTTATCCAGTGCTGGAACCGAATACGTTGGATCAAGTTGGGAGACATTTATCAAACAGAAAAATCCATCCAAGGGACTGTATGGAAAAGGAATCAAATAAATTCAACAGAATTTCTATTTTTATTTTTATTTTTTTTATTTTTTTAAATATCATATGGCGTTTATTATTACCAAAAAATGTTGCATGTCGGTATTCAATTCAGGTACACGATTGATATTTTTTTTTAAACAAATTTTTATTTACACAAGAGAAAAATAAATCTCATATCTTTTAAGTTACTTGTACATGGAAAAAAATCTAGCACCAAAAAGGTTCCAATTAGACATTAACAAAAAAAGATTTAAAAACAACAGATGAAGTAATATAAGATGGAAATGTCGAGTAATTATCACAGAAAAAACCATCAAAACAAAAGAAATTTTTTTTTTTTTTTTTTTTACATTTTTTTTTTAAATAAATAAAATCGCTACAACCCTTTAAAACACCGTACAAATTGTGCTAACAGCTAGCTACAGAGCAGCACACAGTAAAAAGAAAATTTTAACAATCGCGAATAAATTCAATTATAAAACGTGTGAAAATAAAAATAAATCAAGTCAATTTTCAAACTTTTTCTGCAAATAAAATTCCCAAATAAATCTTTTCGTCTTCTAATATTATCAAATTACGTTTCCTTTTCAATTTCGAACATTTTAAAAATTAATGACATTCCCATCTGCCTCTTATTCGCTTTTATACCTAAGATAAGAATGTCTTAGATAAAAATATATTACCTCGTTTTGAGGTGCAAATCAGCTTTAATGACAACCCAATTGACGCATAAAATTGCAAACTGCCATTTTGTGCTCAGCTCTAGAGTGAATTTTCAAAGAAACTCCGACATCAGAAGCGGCGGCGGAGTATATGCTTTGCATAATATGCACTGTAATTGAAACCGTTAGCACTAGCTCATGCTCGTGTGTCAATTGGTTGACTCTCTGTTGTTAATGAAGTTAAAAAATTCATAACTTCGCTCTGATTACGTACATTTTTAATTTTTTTTCCATAGAAAAAAAATTCGGTTGAAAAAGTTTGAAAACCAACTTACAAAACAGCAGGAAGACTGTTAATTTAAAATTAATTTCAGTTTCTCAATTTAGCTACTTCATTAATAAAAATAAATATTTATGATACAGGAGCGGTGAAAATTAAATGCAAAAATAATCACCGGAGATTTTTTTTTTGTGGTTAAAATTTACAATTAATTCAATTCACTCACGATCAAGACATGGTTCCCTCTTTTAGCACTTGTTCAGGTTTTACAATTTGATAATTAATTAGGTATTCTGGATATGCCTGTCATTGAAATAAACCTCAATTAAAAAACATACAATTATAAAATATATATATAACCGTACCTGTTCGCCTCTATATATAACGTATTCAGGAAACGATAAGCCGCCAGCACTTGGCCTACCGATTACCGAATGATGACCCGGAGGAGCATGAGCCATTTTCATAGCACTAAACTGTAGAAATGATTTCCCCAATGTTACTCGACAAAGAATCATTTGCCTATTTAAAAAAAAAAAATAAAGTTTATTATTATTACACGAATAATTTAAATTAAATTCGAATTACAAACCTCTGGCAAGTGTAACAAGAACGATCTTTATGCACAGGACATCCAGTTCCACCTCCAATACCATAAACGTACTGATTGCTTTTTGAAGAATTCTCAGCAAAATAAATGCCTAATACAAAGGGTACGACATAATACCATGATGAACAATTATTTTATTGGTGTACCTGCACCAAACATGCCCCCGATGTAAGCATGGCGTTCATCAAACCCCCTGTGAACAATAGCATTCACAAAAGGGGAGCCATGAAACAACATCCTCTCATTAGGCTGGCTTTGATTGTCTTCTGTAACTTCTCGTTTTCTGTGACAAAATCGATCCCACAGTTTCTTGTTTCGAATTTTTTGAATCTAAAATAGAAAAAAATTAATTGCCAGGTAGTCCCCGATTGTAGCATCGTTATTTACTTTTAAGATGTTGTATCTGCTGAAAATCCCACCAGCATGACCGTTATCCTTATGTTCGCGAATTGTACTTTGTACCTTATTATGGAAAAAAAATTGTGATGCATTTTATGAATTAGCAGCGACATATTCCGTACCTCTTCTTCAACTGCTTGATATTCCTTATCCTCAACAGACAAATCAATGAAAATAGTTCCATTAGATGATGATACATTCCACGAAGATGAAGCTGAAACATCATAAATGTTAACAGTTCGTTTCATGCTACCGAATTCTATACTGACATTGTCCTGTATATAATTTTTCTACGCCTTTGATTAGTTTATGACGATGACCGTACGCATTTACACCGATCTGCTTTAACTCTTCGTGGCTTATTTCAGCCAAAATATCCAACGTTATCTGAAATTAAATCATTTAAAACATGTTTCCCACTCATTACAAAACCCATTTACTTGTTCTTTTTCAAATAAATCCTTTAATTGATCTAATCCCAAAGAATTTAAAAATGCAGAAACAGTTAAATTAGTTGATAAATCACACGCTTCCGTTTTGGAAAAGTCTGCACAGCCATCCCCAATTTGAGAACCGGTATAGACTCCGCTATCTAACATCAATCCTGTTGCTCCTTCATCCAAAGGTGACGGTGAAGGCGAAGAGAAACTACTGCAAGATTTATATTTACATAAATGAGAATTAAGCAAATACAAAATATAAACAAATTCATCACCTTCCAGCTGCAGAAGATTGTAAATCAGGTGCTAATGTTATGGGTAAAGATGTTGGAAAACTAACGTTATTACTCGGAGAGATTATTATGGGCATTGAATCTTGTAATAAACAGCGCACGTCATCAGCCTACAATGAAATAATTATCAGTAATATAAAACTATCAACTGTTTTAAACTTACAGTGGCAAGATCTAACGGTGTTTGACTTTCGTGATTCTTTGCTCCAGGATCAGCACCATGAGCAAGCTAAAAAAAATGTATGAAATAAATGTGTTCGTAAATATACATCAAATAATTACCAATAATGCACACAGCTGAGTCCTTCCCTTCTGCGAAGCCTACAGTAGTTATTTGTGTAAGCAACGAGTAATAATCAAATAATAGTCAGTACTTACTTCGTGCAAAGGGCTGAATCCCCACCTATCCGTCGTATTAACTAGCGTATTGTATTTTATGAGGAGAGCAGCTATATCCAAATGCTGTAAAACGAATAAAAATGTAAAATATAGCTCGAAATTTATAATAATATATACATACTCCGTAAGACGAAGCGTTATGTAATGGAATTAAGCCTCCTTTGTCGGTAGAATTAACATCTGCTCCATTTTTCAAAAGAAATTCAGCTACTTCTAAATTGTTATAACCTGCCGCTAAATGGAGCAGAGTTGAATTTCTTCCTTGAGCATCCCTGCAATTTATGTTCTCGTGGGTAATTAATTTCTGTACTCGTGCTAGATTTCCTTTTTTAGCTGCATCTAGCAACGCAACGTCTCCCCGTAGCAAATCCGCTACATCTTGGTCTCCTTCTTTCACGAGATCTAATGGTGTGTGGCCGTCACGATTTTTTTTGTTTGGATCAGCTCCGTGCTAATATAAAATAAATCTTAACACCTACGCACGAGTGTTTAATATTTAACGCGAACCTTTAACAGCAGTTTGACTATTTCGTATTTTCCCTTAGCCGCAGCTTCGTGCAGCGGCGTAAATTTCCACAAATCAGAAACGTTCACACTTGCCCCATGTTTCACTAATAGTTCAGTGACTTCGTAATGACCATACGAGCACGCATTGTGCAATGGAACCAAACCGCTATATAGAAAAAAACAAATTAAAATAAAATATAATCGACAATTTAAGTAAACCAACCCTTTATCCTTGGCATGAACATCGGCCCCATTCTGTAAGAGAAAATCCACAACACCTACGCGATTATACCCAGCAGCAAAATGCAACGGTGTCGAATGACGACCCTCTAGATCCCGACAGTTCACTAGGTGAGAGTGAGCGCCTAGTAGCTTCTAAAAGAATTTTAAATTTTAGATTCTGTAAACTATCTGTCATTTAACAATGTTTCACTTTTGACAGTGCTAAGTCTCCCGCTTTGGCAGCTTCTAATAGTTGATTCTCAACATCTGCTCCACCATTTGGCGGATTTTCTGTAACGCACAAGATTAATATTTACAGCTAAAACTTTCGTTTTTCAACAAACCTAGAAACAACTTCTGAACACTTTCAGTGGCAATTTGAGCAGCGGTGTAGCCTTGTAATGAAACGATTGACGAATCAATGCCGTAGGACAAAAGAATTCGACATGCTTGAATATTTCCCTCCAGAGCACATTTATGAAGAATGGATTGACCCAACCCGTCCAAAGCATTCACTTTGGCTCCTTGTTTTAACAACAAATCCATAACATCAAAATGCGACTTATCAGCGGCAATGTGGAGAGGTGTTAAAAAACTTCAAAAAATAAAAATAAATAATGTTAAAGAATAAGATTAACCCAGCTCATTAAAGCGAATCTATCATAAAACGTTAGCGGTTTGGTACATCTCTTGGTAGAACCAACTCAAAAGAATCTAGTGCACGAGACACATTAAACCGCTAACATTTTTGGATCGTACAAACTTGATTCAAAAGATCTTACTCTTTGTTTTTATCATTAACATTTGCTCCTTTCCGAATTAAAGCTTCAGTTACATGTTTCCTCTTCGGATATGGTGATGCCACAGCGCAGTGCTGAATTTTAAAACAAATATTTGTTTAAAAATGCAATTGGAATTAAAATTCTTTCAAATAATTACTCACTAGAACAGAATCTCCAGTGTGCGGATGTTTAAAATTAACCATTTCTGGCACCAAATACTTTTTGATCCGTGTGGGATCAGATTGTCTCGCTGCCTCCAGCAAACTGTGTCCCTTAAACTCGTCTAAAAGAAAAAACCACAGAAAAGAATAATTAAAGATCAATTGAGTGTTATCACAAAAGAAAATTTTAAAAAAATAAATAAGTATTACATGATATCTTCTCTTGAAGCTGTCGCGTCGGTGCAACATCAATAGCATTTTTATTGTGACAATTGAGAAGTGTTGGATCTGCACCGTGAGAAAGCAATAACGAGCAAACTTCCATTCGTGATTTAGAGGCAGCTTCGTGAAGTGGTGTAAATTGCCATAAATCCATTGCATTTGGACTTGCGCCGTGCTAAACAATAACATTTTATTCCCATTCATCAACACTACATTTAAAAATCCTCACGTTTATCAGAGCCTCAGTCACTTCAAAATGTCCGTAAGAACATGCATTGTGCAATGGCACCAAACCGCTACATAAAACAAAATGTGGTTAAAAAAATAAATCAAAAACAACATTCAAAATAAGTACTATACCCTTTATCTTTCGCATGAACGTCAGCTCCTTGCTCTAGAAGCAATTGAACGATTCGAGTTCTATTGTAACCAGCAGCTAGATGCAGCGGAGTAGACTACAAATCAAATTTAACACCCTTTAATACCGGCTGCTTTTTATATAATTCGACCGTATTACTTTTCTTCCATCACTAGCATGGCAGTTAACATTTTGAGGGGTCAACAACGCCATAAGTTTGTCCTCGTTTCCACTCCGAGCACTTTCCAATAACTCGTCTTTTTTGTATTCGCCTGAAAGTTGTTCAGAATTTAATAATCTCGCATCTTTTTTAAGAAACAAGTCAAAATACCTATTAAAACAGCTTTGGCAGATATTTCTGCTAAATCCACCGCAGTCTTTGCATCCGTGTTTCGAATTGTCGGATCACCTTTATGTTGCAATAAAACTTCAACAGAAAAAAAGTAAACAAAATGTTTATTTTTCATATTATTCATAAAACTATTTGTTTTACCTATGCACACGTCGATCTTCCCTTTAATTGCTGCTTCGTGTAAAGGTGTGTAATTCCAATTATCGCGAGCATTTGAATCAGCGCCGTGGTTTAGAAGTAAAGAACAAACTTCTGCATGTCCGAACGAACACGCATTGTGTAATGGGATGAGACCACCGTCGTCTCGTGCGTGAACATTCGCCCCACTTTGAAGTAAATGCTCCACAACTTCGCGTCGTCCAAAGCCTAAAAATATCAAAAATATGTTATTAATTAAACTTAAAGTAAGCTTACATCCACCTTTTAATTCGTTTCTTTTTGTAAAGGTTTAATAACTGTAATTATCTGTATTAAAAACGCAACAAAAAATAACTCCAGAATCTATGGGAAAGTTCTCACGAGTAGGGAAACAAAAAGAAGATTCCAGTTATGCATTCAACTAAAGCCTACTCACTTCAAAAACAGTCAAGAAAAGCATTTTTTTTAAATCTATCACAAATTAGACCTTTTTGATGGAAATCGGACAAAAAAAAATCTTATTCTGTATTTGTTTGACGACAAACTGTGTCGAACGGTAGTTTTTAATGCTATTCTAGCTCTGGGAATTAAAATTGCTAGTGGCGTAGCAAGTTAGTAAGTACTATTTTAGCATTAATTGTTTATTGTTAAGTTTGTTTACCTGCTGCAAAATGGAGAGGAGTTGATTTTCGTCCTGCAGTATCGCTTGCATTTACATTCTGCGGTGTAATAAGCTTTTTAACTCGATTCACGTCCCCGTGCCTACACGCTTCGTATAATTCTCGTAATGGATCGTGAGGAGAAACAGCTGATACGTCCAAATTTGAAAATACTGATCGACGCGAAGACATCTTCCATTATTTTTCTGCCTCCTGCTGCTGCTCGTCGCTTAGCTTCGTCTCGCGATTTCTCGTTTAATCTCGCCGTCAATTGTGGCCAAAACATTTACGACATCTGGTGTTGTATTGCATAAACACTAAGTTGAAGCAGCGGGAAAAAGTTTAGAAACGTTTTAAAATATATAATTTCGATAAATGGATTCCGATGAGAATAATATACTAAATGAATCAGCTGAAATGGAAGAAGAGGACGAGGACGAGGAAGCAATGACCACGGTGGAATCTCTGGCTGCATTAGAGGAGGTAATGATTAAATTAATCGAGTGATTGATGATTGTTTATAAAGTCATTTTTCTGTTCTGTAGGCTTGGCTCAACGAAGAACTTTCGCCAGAACTTTTAGAACACAAGTCAGAGTTAGTTAACTGCATGCAAGGGCAGGTTCTTCACATGGAAGATAATATAAAGGGACTTAAAAAAGGAGATTTGTTAATGAGTGTTCATAAAATGGAAGTGAGGATATCTTCAGAACGGAATTGAATGCAGAAATGTGACTAACAAAATTTTATGTTACAGATAGACAGAGTTAATTATATCATTAGGAGTTATCTACAATGTAGGCTAAAAAAGATTGAGAAATACAGCGCTCATATTTTAAGTAAAGAGACTGGACGAAGTGACCGAAACGCTCGGTTTTCACCTGCTGAATTGAACTTTTCGCAAGAGTAAAAGACAAAACTGTTTTGTTTTCTAATTTCGATTCTTTAATTGAATAATAATAATAATATTATATTTTAGACATTTAAGAAGTGTTGAAGATCACTTGCAACTTTTAGCGTTGCAACATATGCCTGCAAATTTTCAAGCATTTGAAGCAGCAAAAGCGAGTAATTTTATAAAAGTTAGTGGTAAAAAGAACAAAAAAGTGTACTAAATAGAATTTTTGTTTCCTTGTCAGTGGCAACTCCCAAACTTGATACTTACGTCTTTATTAAAATGAATCAATCAGTACCAGGATTAGCTATGATTGACGATACCATCGAAGGAGGGTACGTTTATTTATTCAATTCTATTTTTAAAATATATCTTTGTGTTAAATTATTTTCTTAATATTATTAGAGAAGAAATTGTTGATCTTGAGAAAGGTTCCCAGCACATTATGAGATATAAATCAATAGCCCATCTCATCAAATCAAGCGAAGCATCTCTAATTTAAACTCTAAGGATCAATTTTTTTTTTTACTAAATTCTTTGTATAATTTTAAAACTCTTAATACTGTGAAAGAAATCACGAGTTTTTAGCCTTGAGATGTATTTTAATATTCTTCAATAAGCTTTTCTATTTTTAAAGTAAAAAAATATATATATTTTAACATAAAATTTATCTTATAGAAAATAAAACTTCGATCTAAGAATTTTCTGTTTGCTCTATATTTTTATCAATTTATTCTTAAAATACGAAGCTGTGCACGTGTTAGGTTCATGCTCTTGTAAGTCAAAATTCCAGTAACACATTATTCTTTATCGGTTTTATTAATCTTCTTTTTTTTTGGCAGATTTTTAGTCACGCGTTGAGGTTGAGCCAAAAATAAGTTATCAGTGATACAATATTCAATGGGTAAAAAATTTGTCTCGGACTTATGATACCAAACTAAACAATGGAATTAAAAAAATAAAGCTTTCGGGAGCAAGATTTATAGATAAGTTTTTATATTTTGTCTGTGTTTATATAAAAAGAGGATCAGGTTATAAACACAACCATTAAAATGCAATCCGTGTTGCGAGTGTTAGCTATAAAAGCTCATTTTTTTGTTTTGTTCGTTTTTGGCATATCCAAAAATATATGCTGACTGGCAATGACAACTTATGTACAGTTAGAAAGCCAAATTAATCCTTTTACAGTTTCTCAATCGGTTATTATATTGTTAAGGTTACCGGACACGACTGATACTACACGAGACAGTTGGCAGACATTATATTGGTGTTTGTTTAGCAGCTAGTGGTTGCTGGAAACTGTTTACACTTTAAAACGTTTAAAATAGGAGTTGTTATTTGATTATTTATTGTTAAGCATAAAATTATCATTTTAAAGTAGTTTCTTATGCAAGAATATTATTATTAGTAGACACGTGAAAACGTTTTTTGTGTTTTTATTTTTTTGTGTTTATATATTTTCAATTTTTTTTGTTTTTAAATGGTCGTTAAATTAGTTTATATACTGGTTTTCAATGCTAGTAAATTGTTTCACTTTATTTTTTAATTTTTATCCCACCTTCTGGCTTCCTGCCAGTCTTAGTTTTGCCCTTCATTGGACTTGTAAAAGAAAATAGTTCAACTAGGAGGAATGGCCGACAAAGATACTTTAGTAACGCTGCACTTTATATTCGTGCAATCTTTAAGGGGTGTTAATTACATTCTGACAGGTTTATTATGGTTGTTATCGTTAAATTTATTTCGATTGCAGAAATAGTATTGTGTTTATTTAAAGAAAAACTGATTGTGTTGTTCCCACACTTTTATTATTTATCCTCACCTGGTAACGTCAAATACATTTGTGTATCGACCCCAATTGTAATCAAAACTAACAATAGTGCTTATTTTTTTCATAAATATCAAACGTATGTGTATTTTTGTTAAACTTAATATCCTTTTTTAAAAAATAATTTAATCCTTTCATGGGGTAATATTACAGCAACAGTCATCTATTATTGCTCTCTTTTTTTCTTCAGAATTGTCATTTGAACTTCAATCTTGTTAAGGGTGATATGAGTACCTCGTACAGAATCTCTGGTAGACTGATGGCGCAATTTAACGATTAATTTTGTCGGAGATATCTTGTGAGAATTGTTTACAAACGGTTAGGAGGGGAAAAAAATTCAATGTCATATAACCAACACGCGTGAATTTTAAACTTATATTATCGGACAATAACACCTTAATAGTAAATCAAGTGATGGCCTTCAATACTTTTGTGATAATTTTTTAATTAGGTATTAAGGGTTGGTATGTAGGTAAACTTCAAAGTATTTTTAAATAAAAAAATCAACAAAACAGAAAAAATCTATTGCTCATTAAACCTGGAGTGGGGTTGGCGTAGAATACAAATGACATCGATGTTTTTCAAAGGGGTCACACAGTAAGAGTTCGTCTGTGTCTGCGAAAACATTTAAAAGAAAAAAAATATGAGAATTTTAACTGGCCTGTCGCCATGTCTTTATTCGGTGGAAATGGAATTTAGTTTGTTTGTCATGCCAGTTTACTTTGCTCCTTGAGATATAGGTCAGAGTGAACCTAAAATTAGTTTACTTTTATTTTACTATTTTTTTTCCTGTTATATTTTCATTGCTACTATTATTAATTTTCATCTTTTGCTAGCTGCCACTTATCCTTTCCTTTGCCATATTTCCTGCCCGGGGAAGAAATGAAGGCGAATATTATTCAGCAATAAAAATGTCAACTCAAGGTCGTCGGACAAGAGGATGTTAATTTGATTTAGGTTTTCTTTATTTTTGGCACGTTTACGCTGGGTAAACGATGATAAATTTCTAATATTTAAGTAACCCAAGTTGAAGGACAAGGTGCAATGGCATACTTTGAATGATTGCATGTGTGAAATTTCACTTAACAAAAGAAAATGCAAATTGTATTTGGGCATGTGCTAATAGCTGAATTAGTCCTTGTAATATCCATAATTATATTCCAATCTACGTGAAATTGATTTATTAACTGAATAACCATTTATCTTAAGAAATAGTCGTTTTGAGCGCTGCTATTCTTGCCAATAGTACTAATTAAACTGTTTGTGCATGATATTTAACCATCAATTTATTAAATTTGTTTCGGATTTTTATTTTACAGTTTGCAAAAACTCCGCATCATAACGGTAGATATTTTTGGACGTTCGACAAAAAAAGCATACTGGTTGCGTACCGTGTAAATATTAAGTTTTAGCATCCAAATGATACTGTTAGAAAACAGTTTACAGATTATTAGAAGCGTATTCATTTTTATTTTAAATCGTTGGATATTTCTTCTTGAATAAATGTAAAAATATAACAGAAAATGCACGTAAGCTTAGTGTTTCATGACTCATCTTCACGAGTGTGTCTATATTAGTAAATAAGCTTTAGTTACAAATGTCGCGTTAAGTTAGTTAAAGGAGTTGCTATCACGACGCACCTCCTTGGTAAATGAAAGAAAGTAAATAGCTATTTACTTCTTTAGGCAGACTGGAGCTGCAGTTATCACATATCAGCCAGTTCCAAGGAAAAATCTAAATGTTTTTCTACCTGTTTGCAGATCGTGGAATAAGGAAACAGGAATTCCTGTTTTTGCTCCATGGGGAGATCAATTAAAATTGGAAACATGATGCTTATCGCCTAAAAAAATAGCCTTCACACACATCACTTAGTCGTCAAGAATTTCCAACAAAACAATTGTAGGGGAAGGGGAGATCCCATGTCTGGATTCCAACGAAGGTCTTTTCTTTTTAAAGTATTACAGATCCTTTCAATACAAAAGATAAAAACCAGGTTATATTAATTAAGATTACATCTCGTTTTTCAATTTTGATCTCATTTTGCATTATCAGTTGGTAAGTTTTCACGCACTTATTAATCAGGAGACACACCTAGCACTCAAACAAAGTCATAACTCCAGAATTTATATCTCAACTATGTCAATTTATTGAATCATTGATTATCAATTCCAAGAGAGTCCCAACTCAGTTTTATGAACAACCTTAACAGTTACTTATTTAAGCCAGTTAATAAACCAATCACTTTTACGACTTGCATGTGATAGCACGTGAAATTCACGTGTTGAAAAAGGTCGAGCAAAGTAAATGATTTCCCGTTTGGGCACCTCTCTACTGACCTTCGTATAAGCAGGTCAAACACCTGCAGTAGGTATTAAAAAAAATATAACTTACCATAAACAAATAAAACTATCAATCAAGTCTAAGTATGGAAAAATGTGAATGACCTAAACTCGAAATAAATGTCATTTAGATTTGTTCAATTTGTTTTAAAGTGTTAGATTTATGAATTTTGGCGTTTTTTATGCGTCTTTTTGGTCTTATCTGATGAAACAAATCAGTTCATATATGCAATGGGTTGTGTATATGCACCTGAATTGACACATATAGGCAAAGTGTGTGCTTTTGAGGCCAATCACACGCCCTCGTGAGTCACATTCATAATAACACATCCCCTATTCGCCATTCCCCACCTTGTTTCACCGCTAGCGGATAACCCGAATACGGCTCCCTATGTACCCGGCATCCGCTATTCCATTCCCCCACCTTTTAAGTCTTGGCCAGACGAATGTTTTTACTATGATAAGGTTTATCTATTCTTGGATTTTGCCATGTTTTTTATTATTTATTGTTTTATTTTTTTATTATCTGCCAATAATTAATTCTGAATAATTGTTTTCTAGTTGCTAACCAGAATTCAGAAGAAAATAGATTCCCCTCGTGTATTCTTGATAATCTCAGATAATAATACCAGCAACTATATTTTGAGATAAAATAATTCCAGTGTAGCGGAAAGAAAATACGCTAACTGTATATTTCATAATAATAAATACTAACTTCAGAAACAAAGAATTTATTTCATACAATAAAAATACAATTCAAAAACAAAAATGATCATTACATTTAAAAAAAATTCAACGAGGGATCAGCTGTCACATGTAGCTCCTCCTTAGCACAGTTTAATTTCGTAATTTCAATATTGTGACCTTGAGATTGTTTCAAGGTTCGGTAGATATTTTGATCGTATTAAGAGTCAAAAGCAATCTTTCATCCATTCCCCTCTATTTTTATTGTTATTGCAGTAAAATAATCTTTTATATCTAATCCTTCGTCATGCTCTTACATAACGCTTTTTTCTCTTGTGTATGTTGTAAGTCTTTGTGGAATTTCCTTTCAACAAAAAATATTTCATTTTATTCCGTGTGAATTTTTTTTTAAATATATCAATTTTAGTTGATGCTTTTGGAAAGAAAAAAAATTTTCACTAGAAAACAAATGGTATTTTAATTTAATTATTAGTTTATGTACATTTTTGAGCGATATTATGGCACTACAAGTGGATAAAATATTACACAATTAGCAAAGCTGAATATTTTAGCGGTGTTTTAAACTTTGTAAATGTTCATAACATTAATATTTCAATTATACAACTCTTGAATCAAGTGTTATAGAATATTTCCTGCAACCACAAATAAGAAAAATATGGTGTAAACTGTTATCATAAATGTATGTACAAATTTTAAAATCCACACAATTCATTCATCGTTTATCTTTTACTATATTTCACATTTCTTTTATTGAGCAGTATTGGAAGACTAGAAATCCTGTTAATTACGAAGGAAAAAAAATTCATCATTTCACGGATCAGATCTGGATGAAAGTGTAAGCTTTCAAATTTGTATTTAATTCGTCAGTTTGTTTCCTGCAGACGGCAATTCAAATTTAATTCACTTGTCAGTGGAAGAACGGCAACTTCTTTAACTGTAATCAATAATCAAATTGTTACACTTCGAAACAAACTTTCTTTTACTGTTAATAATACGCGCCCAATGGTGAAAACAACTAGATCAAATGTTAGATATAACCCAAATAAAAGAGTATTTATAACATTTAATTTTTTTGGTGGCTCCAATCAAAACAACAGCCTCGAGCCAAACCTTAAACGTTACATAATTCAATAAACGATGTTAAATTGGGTGAAGTTCACTTTAAAACCTCATTTTCGTATGAAAGGGGCTAGAATAATAATGCAATACAAGTAATCACAATCTAGTTGTTATTCAAGAATTTATCACTTTTTTAAAATTTTAATTTCAACTATTAGCTGCATGTCTGCATTTTGTAACAAAATAAATAAACAGTTGCGTAACTTTTGAGCATCAACACAAACTATTACTTCTGATCGCCATTTTTAGCGTGGTATCTATTTTAATGGCATTAGAATCGAAGCAATAACCGTGTGCAAGGCCAATTATCACGCCCGATCTAAAAATAACGGTATTGCTTAGCTTCACAGCTGTGCTGATATTAGATTAACTTTGGCATTTACTTACACGATCTGGCATTGAAATCCGCCGAAAAGTCTGATTCACAATTTTACAATAAAAAAGAACCGAAAAATAATTTGAGCAGTATTTTCTTACAACCATTAATTAGCACCAAAATGATCAGTTCAAAAAATATGTATATATATAAATTTCAAATTAAAGTTTGTGTATAAAAAAAAGTGTTTGTTTTGTTGTACCTAAACACATGCAGCGCACACCAAAAATCAAAACCAAAAAAAAGTTATGTAAAAAATGCTTCTTTTTCCGTCCTCCGGGTTTTTTTTTTTTCGTCTTCTACCAATATGGTGAATTATTCACAAGATGTTGCCAACTGGCAAACTCAGTCCAATTATCCATTTTAGCGTGTAACGCATCTTCGAAGCGAAAAACGTTCATGTTTGCATCTTTTTTTACTTCATTCTTTCCCGGAAGAAAAACTATCTTGTAATTGTCACCGTTATTGCTGTCCCAGTACTCACAGCCACTGCACTTAAAGCATACGCAAAATTCGATATTTTGTCCTATAACAGCCTGTTGCGGAATAGTAAAAGTAAACGAAAAAGTGTCAAACAACTCGTATACACTCGTTCCAGCTGTCAGACTAGGCACGTGACTCGCATCGATATCTTCATGCGATTTCCACGAATCGAATGTCACTCGAAGAAAAACGGATTTACTAAATGCCAAATTTCTTACTTTGATAGTTCCTGTCACAGTTTCGTTCGATTTTACCAGAACATTTTCTACACTCACACAACATTTTTCCAGCTTAGTCCGGAACTCGACGTAATCGGACACCGGCTGCGCAAATGCAATTTCCCATTTATCGCCAGATATCGCTACGGCAGGAGCGGCTGAAGCGCCTTTAGTAACTTGTAGCATGAAATCGTCGTCCCACTGCGGTGGAAAATTTGATGGTTCGCTCATCCATTTGATTTCTGTCAGTGGATTCCCCTTTTCATCGGCAAAAATCACTCGTTTCTTCAATTTAGTCGTCGGGCTCGTTGCGCCATCCTCGGTGTTCGCTTCGTGATCGGGTCGCATAATAAGTATCGGCCTCAACGGCAAGCTTAAAGGCATTTTCTTCACGTTCAGTTTATTTCGCATATTATTGAATGACAATCCTGTCAGATGGTTTCTGTATGAATTTTGACAAAACGCAGGCGGATTTACCCCAAAATATATTTCGCAATCGACTGGCATGCTGCAATCTAAAATATAAAATCAAATTAACACAAATAAAAAACACCACTTAAATTTCAAAATAAATTTAATTAATAAATTGGAGACTGATAATCAGGGATAAAAAAAATCTTCCCGTTAAATGACAAGTTTTTAAATAAAATAAAAGTAAAAAAATAAAAAGATTCTTAGAAACATCAAAATTAACATAAATCAGTACTTACATTTATTCAAAAAATTATCCAGTTTCTTTACTTGGTACAAAGTATTCCGAAGTTCCAAAATTCGTAGGCGGTTTGTGTATTTTTAGCGCCTTCTGCATAGCCAGCCTCCCAACCGTCTGAACCCGACAAGTTTACCTCGTAACCATAAGGAGGACGAGTGGCCTGACGTTGTAATGTTCACGTGAAAACCGACGCGCAGCCAATGGAATTCCCGAGATTGGTGATGAACCGGATGAAAGTAACCAATCATGCATTCGTGTTCTGGGTCAGAGTTTCTAAGGACGTGAGCAGACGATAAAATTGATATCATACTTTTCCCATTGAATTAAATATTTCTCCATAAATAAATTCCCTAGATTATGTAAATTCGTATTTTTTTTCACACAATTTTTTCCCCGACCTAAAACAAACAAAATAAAAGACCAAAATGAATTTTGTTTGTTTGAAATTAAAATCTAATCGGTTAAATCACAAACAAAAAAAATATCCTGTTCTCGCCACACGCGTATAAAAATAAAATTAATGATAATCTTAGAACCGCTAAAGTTTTTATTTTCACCGAAATATGTCCGTAAAGAAATAAAAAGTGTAAAACAGTCTAGTCAAGGCCCGAGTTAAAAATACTCGGGACTTTAGTATTAGTAGCGCGATCATGTCTGTGTGATGTGACCTAGCGGAACGTGCCGAGAATACTAATGAGTGTATTCCATGGCGTTTCATCTATTCACGGATCTATTTAACTCGTAAATTCAACGAACAGACAGACATAGGGTAATTTTTTTATATGATAATTAACCAATTAAAATAGTCACCCTTTTTTTTGGCTGAATTTTTCTCATTTCAGATGTGTTGACTACATTTTCCGCGCCGTTTTTTCCTTCAGCCGTGTTCCGAATAAAAAGAAAATTGTTATTTATAAATGTTCGCTCTTCTTGGTTCTGGTGCGCACATGCAAAGGTTGGCAATTGCGACCGCTCGGTGCTCGGTTAGTAAATAGACACAAGAAATTACCACGGAGATATTTTGTTTCAATTGGTCGCTCGCAAACGCCATCTGATGACGTAAAAAATCAAAATGGTGCTGGAAAGTACAATGGTCTGGTAAGTGAAAACATTTTTCTATAATGTTTTATATTTCGCGCATAGAGGTATAAGAAGAGTTTAAAAAAAGAAAATTTATCGTTAGCTAAAGTAATTTGGAAAATTTAAAGGTTTAAATGAGCGGATAAAACGTAAAAAATGATTTGGTTGTAACCTGCCGATCGTGACCAAGCAAAAATGAATGATTACATTAGGCATATTTATTTATGTATGATATTTACATTGTTTTCATATTTAGTGTGGACAACAGCGATTACATGAGAAATGGAGATTTTTTACCAACACGACTACAAGCGCAACAAGAAGCCGTGACAATGATTTGCCATTCGAAAACCAGAGCGAATCCCGAAAACAATGTCGGATTGTTAACATTAGCCAAGTAATTTTTTAGATTTATTCATTCTTGATATTGGGGATAATTATTGATTACGAACTTTATAGCAATATTGAAGTGTTGGCGACTCTAACAACCGATGTTGGCCGTATCATGTCCAAGTTACACCAAGTTACACCGAAAGGCGAGATTAATTTTGTTAGTGGAGTTCGAATTGCCCATGTAAATATTTCTTTTTAAAAAAAAAAAATCCTTATTAATTTAGTGGAATATTAATTTCAGTTGGCGCTTCGACACCGTCAAGGTCGTAATCACAAATTAAGAATTGTCGTGTTTGTTGGGAGTCCGATTATAACTGACGAAAGAGACGTACGCATTTTTGAATTTATTTATTTATTTGAATTTATTCAAACGATATTTCTTTATTTGCAGCTTTCTAAACTTGCTAAACGTTTAAAGAAGGAGAAAGTTGGCATTGATGTGATTAATTTCGGAGAAGATGTAAATTTAAAATGATAAACAATCTATTTAGTACGTTACAATTTTTCTTTTCTTTTTCTCTTTTAGACGGTTAACACCGATAAGCTGACTTACTTTGTCAATGCAGTCAACGGCAAAGAAGGGGGACCGTAAGATGTTTCTATTTTTATAATTGCAGTTTAAATAACGTTGTTAACTATATTTACCGCAGATCTCATTTGATTACTATTCCACCCGGCCCTCATCTTGCCGATGCCCTGGTGAGTTCTCCCGTCATTCAAGGTGAAGATGGATCCGGAGCAATCGGAATCAGTGGAGCTGGTAGCTTTGATTTTGTCGATCCAAATGAGGATCCAGAGTTGGCTTTGGTAAATATTATCTCGAGATAACAATTTAAGAAATCGGTAGGAAGCGTGAAAACATTTTAATCTAGGCTTTGCGCGTCTCAATGGAAGAACAACGTCAACGACAGGAAGAAGAGGCGCGAAGAGCTGCGGTTCAATCTAGTGCTGAATCAAAGGTGCCTGCTCCAGGAGCACAAACTGAGACTGAAGGTAAAAGAGGATTTAATTGAAAAACTATTTCTTACTCACTTATTTTAACAGGTTCGAACGAAGAAAGTTTACTCGAGAAAGCTCTTGCCATGTCCATGGAGCAAGACGCACCCGTCGTAAGCAACGATCCCGATTTTGCATCAATGACTGAAGAAGAACAAATTGCTTACGCTATGCAGATGTCGTTACAACAAAGCCGTAAGAAAATTAAAATATTAAATTATATTACCGTAAATGCTCCGATGGAACACCCACACTTTAACAATTTAGATATTGAATTCAATTGGTTTGGTTAATTTAAACATTTATTTTAGTGTTCTTGCTCAATTTACACATTTATTTTATTCGTTTTGGTCAATCGTATCCTTTACTACGACGTTCACTGAGCATCCTGCGCGCAATGAGAGCATTTGCGGTAATAATAATTAATGCTTAACTTTGCAGAAGGTAAAGAAGCTGCAGCTTCCAGCGAACCAGTTCCAATGGAAACCGATGACGTTGATGATAAAAGGGTAAAATGTCGTTTATTTGTTATGTTGCGGGATTAACTTGAAAATTTATTTTCAGGGCGACAATGATGATTATTCGGAAGTTATGAATGACCCGGCATTCCTTCAAAGCGTTTTGGAAACTCTTCCAGGTGTGGATCCGCAAAGTGAGGCTGTACGTAATGCCGTGGGAACATTGACTCAACAGCCGGCGGATAAAGAAAAGGAAAAGGAGAAAAAGGGCGACAAATCAACTGAAAAATAACATTAATTTCTTTTCTTTTTTTTCAATTAAATTGTAGCTTTCAAATCTAAGTAGGAAAATTGAATTTTGGTTACTGTGGAAATTAAAAAACATTCGTTCAATTAGTTGTTTTAAAGAAATTAATTCGAACATTGATATTCTACTTGTTTTATTATCATTTTTCTAGCTAAAGCACAATATGAAATTAAACAGCTTCAAAGTACAGGCACAAATATTTTTAAAAAGAAATTCGTGTGCATCAATAACAGCTCAGTACTGTAAAAATAAACTTTGCTACACGTGACAAAGGTATGCACTTAGCTTAGCTTAGTCTGAAGAGTTTACACAAGCTACAACTTTATGTATTGTGCAACGTTTGTTTCTCTCAATGGCAGTTTCTTTCGGTTGTCTCAATAATTCGATGTAACTCGTTATTTTCTCACATTAATTACGGAATATTTACATCTAAAAGACTGGAGTTGAATGAATGTAACAAAAGCTCAACTAACCTTACGATAGTACAAAATTCAATACACAAATTGCACAAAAGCATTTATAAATGTGAATTGAGCATTGCTTTAGTTTTATTTTGAAGATATGGAAAGAATAAAATGCAAATTTTTGGCTACAAGTAATTAAGCTGCCGTTTTTTTTTAATCACAGAGCTTCGTCTTAACTATTTCATGATGACTCACAAGTCAGAAAAGAAATAAAACAATTTGAGAAAATCAATTTATTGCTGTATGACAAATATATCATTACAAAAAAAATTAAAAACTTAATTCTGAAGACCAATTTAAGCAATAGTAACAAAATGCCAAATAACTCGGGAGGAAGCTCAACAAAATGCTGAATTATGGCAGTGTAATTAATGATTGAAATTTGCATTCATATTGTAAAATTATTACATTTAAAGAGCAAAGCTCAAAAAAATCTGTTTTAAAATTGTCTACGCTATATATGAAAACATTAAACTGGATTAAATCACTGGGAAAGAACTATCAACACTACATTACAGTAATGTAAGCAAAAACAAATTTAATTGCCAAATTTAATCATTTCACTGCTCCCTCATTGACCAGTTCACACACATTGATCATTTGTAATCATCAATCACAGAACTGATAGAACTACACACTACGAAATGCCAAGAGTAGAAACAGAGGGACAACACTTTTCAGTCAACATTCAATTCTTTGAATTTTATGTACAAAATACTTTAAAAAGTTCAATCCCTCAAAACAGGACAAACACGTGGTTAGAATGAACAAATTTTCTACATTTCTCATTTCCTTTTTAATATTTAGAAAAGTTTATTAGATTTTGATAAGAATGTAGCAGGTTGCCATAATTTTTTTTTGCCAACTGGATGGACCAAGAGCATATTTGCACAAAAGGTTAATTAGAATGCGAACACTTAAAACCATGTTGGCAAAAAAACGTGTGAATTTTCACTACACAAAAAAAGGATCCACACTTTTCTACTAAAAAGTTCACTTTTTTTTCTGTAGCTTTACCCTAATCCCCCATTTTAATTTATGACACAAAGCAGCTGATCTTGTTTAAGCGAAGTAAAGTCTTCATCATAGCTAACAACAACAACAAAAAAAAAAGAAAAAAGAAAATATAAATATGACACAATCCAGAGTTTCTATATTCAGGTTTATCTACCTGAAATTTTTTTTATTCAGCTTCTTTCTTCTTCTTATCCTTCTTTTTCTTCAGGAATGACGGAGTTTTCAAACCTTTCTTCTTCTTCTTCTCCTTTTGGGGCGAGGATACTTCTTTAGTCGGCGATCCCTGAAGTTTTCCAATGTTAAAACTAAACTTTTACATATTTCAAACGGGAATTAAAACCTCTTTGCTACTGCGAGATGCTCCGGAGACATCTTCGTGATCTGGTGATTGCACTCCTTCCTTCACTTCATCGCCGTTAACAGCTCTATCACCTTTCAGTTAAAATTCAAATTTTAAATATTAACAATTTCTCTTTACATTAAATTTTAACTGCTAACAACAACAACGTACAACCGAATATTTATCCCATAAATTCTCCGCTAACATTAATAAAACATTTAAAATGTTGTTAGTAAAAGGTTCAACACCACAAATTAAGGACGTAAAGGCTTAAGTTAAGAGAGTGGACGGAAGCAACAAAGCTCACGTCACTTACCCATTATCTTGCCTTCACGGATGGATTGTGCACGTCGTTGAAAAGGATCAGAATTTGCAACAGGAGCTGTTAGGTGATCAGAAATTTGTAAAGCAAAGCATGCAAGAAAATATTTAAAACGAAATCATATAAAAGTACACATAAAATTATAAAATATATAAAGACAATTGGTGAAAATTAAAAGTAAGAGCAAAAAAATTATATAATTTTGATTTCATTTTCTTAAATTTAAACTAAACTTAAGTTTACCTCTTTCAGGCACACGTGCAGAATGAGATCTCTGAATCTGAATTTTAAGACTGTTTTCACGGGAAATTTCTGTCATGCAATTTAGAAACGAATTAGAATTTTACTTCATGCAGTACTAACACACAAACAAATACTAAATAAATAAATAAATAAATAAATAAATAAATAAATAAATAATAACCAAAAAATAAAAATTTGGCACAAAGATTAATCTAGTTAATTAGAAAGAGAAAATAAAAAAATATTTTTAGGTGACAAGTGTGCATGCAATTTAAACCATCACCAAAAATCAGCTTAACTTCATTTTTCAAAAACACTGAGCCCAAATTGTCGCCAATTTTCAATTTCTCATAAATTAATTCAATTTTGAGGGACATTACAACCCTTTACTAACCATCATTTATGATAATTTGAGGTTCAGCATGGATGCGTGAAGGAGTTTCCTTTTTCTCCACCCAAATTACTCTGTGCATTGCTAAAAATGAATACAAGAAACTTTTCAAAAAAAGAATAAAAGAATTTTTTTAAAAATACGGTAAACCCTCGGCTGCCCTGGTAAATTCGGATTTGATTATCACTAAACCTATTATTATCAATATCAATTTCAACCTTCCACGTGCAAATATGCCCCAATAAGATTAGTGTACTCAGCGTGGTTAAGAATATTTAGAACGAAATCGTGCCTGCAATAGTAAATGATCCTAACGCATAGAGTTAGACTAAAAGCTTCAGTTAGTGATGTTAGATGTAAGAATATTAGTGCAATAAAAGCGTCTATATTAGGACCTACCCTCCTCGTCAGACAGGGGAGAAGTGGGAGACTGGGGCTCAGCTCGAACTAGGGTCTCTTTCGTAACATCAGTATCACCTTCGACTCCTGGGTACACAGGAACACCACCTACTGGCGAACGAACCGGAGAGCGCGGTGACATTTCATCATCGCCTGTTCCATCGACTGAAATAAAACAGAAATGAGTCTTTCGATTCTTTTTAAAATTAAGTCAAATCTCACAGCTGTCTCCCTTCTGTTTCCTCTCAACATCGCGTTTGTATTCTTCGATTTCTTCGTCGGTAATCGCGTCGAAAGGGTTTTTGGCGTAAGGTGTTTTATAAACCATCGCGTTGTGCTGGAAGTCCCGTTGAATGATGCCTTTTGATGCAGCACCTACGATGTACACTTGATCAGTTGCACTGCTTACTCCCGCGTCCTATAAGATTCAGTTATTTAGTGCATCCGCCCAAATTGTGGTCAAAATTAAATCAGAATTATTTGTTATTAATTTACCTGCATCTTCTTGATTTCTTCCCACGGTACACCTTCCAGGATGTGTGACTGGGGCCCAGCTGTAATCCGTGACTGGATTCGATTTTCCTTAATCTAAACTCGCATTAAATTTTCATTTTTAATGCCATTGTTTTTTTTGTTTGTTTTTTTTTGCCAATTTTTAACGAATAATTAGCAGAGCATCACCGACCTCTTTCTGTTTTCTTTTGAATTCAGCTGGATCAGTATTCTGGGGCACAAAGTGGTGAGCGCTTTCTATTTTTATAGGATTGCTACTGTGGGTTGGGGAACCTTCAGCGACCCACTACAAGAAACGAGAAAAAAACAAAAGGTAAAATATAATTTTGCTTTCAAAACTAAATGAGCTGATAGATTGAGATAAAAATTTAAAAGCCATGTGGTGATTTAATCAGTTTAGTAACTAATGAAAAACAATGTTATAAAATTAGTGATTGAAAACTCGTGCAATTAAAATATACCCGTCACCAGAATGTTCATGCAGGAAACAAATCAAAATGCAACTGAAGAAATACAATTTAAAAAAATAATATATTGAAACAAAGTGCAAAAAATGAACATAAAAACTGTTTTTGTGTGACTGCCTCTTACTTCAATTTCATCACCATTGGCGACTGTCACCCACTGTGAACAAATAAAAGGAATGCAGAATATGTAAAAAAAAATAAAACAATAAAATTATAAAATGAATTTTTTTTTTTAAATATGAAAATATGAAAATAAAAAAAACGATAAAACAAACAAACAAAATGAAACTCAAACGGTCTACTATACTATAAAAAAAAAACAGAAAGACATCATGATGCTATAATTTTGAAATTTTGTTAAGATACTCATGGCAACGCGTCAACCCAAGTCAGAAAAACCTCAACTCCAAAACTGATGCTGTTAAGCAATTTATTAGCCATGGTATTTAATAATCACAAGCTACAATAAACAAAGTCTGACTATCAAATTGTTACTTTCATCAATTTCATGCGGGAATCAAAATTAATAGAACTAACTGACAACACCGAAAAATAATTGATATCCAAAACATTGTAAAAATAAATGGCACAATAATACTAATCTCTATTTTACCACATGAGTATAAACGTTTTTCCAACAAAACTAAATCGAACAAATATATATATATATATATATATAAAAATATACAAAGTAACAAAATCTTAGCAACAAAACTATCACAGTAGAAGCTACAATACTTAGAAAGAGTTTTTTGTTTTTAAGAACAGCACTTGTTTAACAGTAATTGCATAAAAAAATTTCCTTTGACAATTGGCAGAATACATGTGCACCAAATACCGCAATTTATTCTTGTACCTTGGTTATTTTCTTAGGATCAGTAGTTCCTGTTTCCAAAACTTCCACTTTTTGATATACGTTAGGAGAATTCAACCATCTAGTCTTATCATGCGCTTTACGGCCTTCCATGAGCTTTCTCAAAGGACTGTAAAACAATTATTGCATTAAGAATAAAATTTAAAATTTATGCAAAAATATACCTAAATCTTAACAAGTCATCTTCATCAAAAATATAAGTGCTCGATGACGACGTTGGTGGTACTTCGCAATCGTTCTTTGGCCTGGGTGCTTCCACTCGAGCCAAAGGTTGGCGATACAAGTACCCGGTTCGAAATCCCTTTGATAACAATAAAGAAATATTGTCTCAGCGGTTACAATATAAATAAATGACTCACAGCATTATCCAGCATTCTCATGTATGCCTCAAAGTCCAATTCGCCAACTTTCCATTTACGGTCTTTACGTTCCACTTTAGCATCTCCATCGCCCATTTCTTGAGCTGGTTTTACATGAGCTGTACCTTTGTGAACATCGTCATATACTTTCTTACGAACTTCGTCATTAACAAGAATGATGTTTTCCAGACCCATCGGCATTACTTTTATCTTAAAAGTAATAATAAAAATAAAAATAAAGTTCAAAAAAAGTTAATAAATAGTGAAATAAAAAGATATTGTACCTGGGATTCGCAAGCCAGTACCGCGTTTACTAATAACATAAAAGCTTCTTCGATAGTTTCACCGCAACAAAGAACTCCGTGATTACGCAAAACCATGACCTAATGTTATTTAAATTAGCATAAAACACATGACGGTAAATTAACTTTCGTCAATGGTTTACCTTATTCACGGGTCCTAAATCCCTCGCTAAGCGCTCTCTTTCAGACGCATCCACTACTAAACCTTCATAATCGTGGTAACTAATATCGCCAAGCATAAGCGACTCCTGGCTAATTGGTAACAGACCATATTTCACCGCTGAAATCTGCAGATTCGTTTAAAATTTATTTTCGTTTTATTTTTATTCCCGTTATTATTAACTCACGGCAGTACATGCAGGTACGTGAACGTGAATGATACATCTGACATCAGGACGCGAGGCGTGAATTGCCGAATGAAGATGAAATCCTGTAAGGTTTACACCTAAGTTAGTGGTCCCCTGTTCCACGATATTCCCTTGCATATCGATTTTGACCAAAGATGATGCCGTAACTTCATGATACAGTATGCCAAACGGATTAATGAGAAAATGTTCCTGATCTTGACTTACACGAACCTTAAAAATAAATACAATCAACCAATTAATCCTACATTTTATAAATTACATTCCTCCAATTAGATTATTACCGTTACGTGATTATAAATTCCTTGCGACCATCCAAATAAATCAATTAATCGAAACGCAGACGCCAATTTACATCGCAGTAATTTCTCTCCCTTTCCATACCCCATCGATTCAACGCCCCGAATGTCAGCAATAGGAATAACACAACTACTTCCTAAAAGATTATTTGTCTATTATTTTCCTCGTTCTTTTTCAACGAATCGATGCTCCTTTATGACTACCTTTGAAAAGACTAGAACCATTAAATTTAGCATTCGGCAATACCAATTCGGAAATTTTCTGCAGCGCCAATAAACTAGCTGGATGATATCCTTCACGTAATTGAGCCTCAATGATACGTTCCAATTCCTCCCGAAACATTTGACTACAAATAATTACATTCAATTAATTTTTTTTTCTACTCTCTTAATTGCAACGACAACCAACCTATTCAAGATCATCTCCACTCTCTTTCTCCGGTCCATTTCCTTCATATCTTGGTCTATGTCAGCAGGACGCCTCATTTGCCGCTGATATTCTGGATCGTCTGGGTCAATATTAGCTTTCCCATCTACAGGCCCATTGGCCTTCGCCTGGGTTTCCGCCATTTTTATATCAAGATTCTGCAACAAATAAATAAAAAGTCATAAATACATTTTCCTTTGCCCTCTAAATGTCAAAACCCCGTTTTTATTCTTCTTGACTGCATCCATTTCCTCTGGTTAGAAGCGTAACCTCGTCAGGTCACTGACTCAAACACAAAAACTTGGCGCACGTGTGTATAACGGATCAATTTAGCTTATAATTATATATCTCTACAATTTTTTTCGGAGATTTTTTTCATTTTAACACCTAAATTTAGCGAATGAATCACCTGGAAACGCACCACAACGGGAAAAAAATCAATTTTGATTTTTTTTATTACTTATTTATCAGTTTTTTTTCAAAACCATTTAATAAATAATCAAGCGAAACTGTAAATTTTTGTAAGAAATGAATTATTCAAGAATAAGTTGTTTATATTTAACATTTAAAGAGTGTATGAATTAAAATAATTACGGGATGTGATGTAACCATTAAGTTTATTTCTAAGCATCTGATCGAATCAGGAAATGACCAATGCATGCAGATGCCAACAAGTGCGTTACAGTGCATTGCCTTTTTAGTTTTTTTTTTTTAGTAACAGAACAAATTTTTAAGAAATTAATGAACCATTCAAGTACGATATTATATATACGCTACCGGATTCCTAAACACAAAACTAGATTTTTACATCTGGCCTTTTTTTTGCGGATTCAATTGAAGCTTGAAGTGACCAATTCAGTGAAGAAAATTGCTCCAGTTGTTACTGATAACATTTAAAATAAACTAAACCTTGACCTAGATGTACAAATTGTGTTTTTTAAATCTTTATTTCGTACAAAAATATAACTATTGTCGATAAATTTTATTTTCCTGTACTAACTGCATTAATAGTTATCTTTCCTCGACACTCGAGTCTAACCGATCTGTAAATACTGATAAAAATAAAACACTTATCTTTTTTCAAATAGTTACAACGTGAAATAAATCTTGAAGTACTTTAATTAAAAATTAATTTTAAAAAAACAAAAAAAAAACTACCTTGGTTAAAGTTATATTATCTAATCGGTTTTTTTCTTCCAACGTTACGTTAACGTAGACATTGTTCGTTTTTTCGTGCAACAGATGTGTCAAAAACTCCAGACACACAAACGTCCAGCGAATCAATGTCAGTCTGTTATGGGGGTGACTGCTCTTAGAAAATCAATAACTTTTCTGTCATCAACCCACTCTCTGGGTGAAAAGCCAGTGATTCATTCATATTCATTCACTTATAAAAAGATAAAATCGAGATAAAACCAGAACATTTATTTTATTATTATTTTCGAAATTAATTAATTTTTCCTGTTATACTAACAAAATAAAATTAAAATTTCAAATTATTAGTCCGAATTTATTATTACAAAGTAATTTAATTGCATTGAATTTCCGTCAATGTTATTTGAACCTATTTTGTAGCTTTTTACCTGAACACAAGTGAAAAGCATGAGGATGAAAATGAAGGACCGAATTAAAGCGTAAAAATTTTTGTTCGTTTCGTGGTGCTATTTAGATTGAAAGTGTTAATTAAGTACGCGAATCTATTTGAATCAATTTCCTAGATACATTCTAATTTATTGTATCGTTAATTACTTTGCATTCTGATCTGAAATTCGAGTTGCAAAACGAACCTGCCACTCCTACTTCAATAAACTTCAATATGGCGGCGCATTTTGGCCGTGCAAGGCGTATCATAGCCATTACCTAATCTTTTATTTTCGCTCAAAACAGCTCGCACGAAGACGAGCGCACGAAAGAAAGAGCAATTTTAAGTGTATAATAATCATCTCAATGTACACACTACTAGGGATTTCTATTAAAACTCAATCAGTAAATGCTCCCAATAATGCAGCAAAAAAAATTACACCGTGAAAAATTTGACTTTCCTTTAGATAACAAGCAGATTTCATGAAAAATAAGGTTTATCATGAGAAATGAAAACAAAATCTCACCTTTCAGTACGAATCTACTCTGTTAATAGCTGTTTTTGACCCACACACACTCACGTCTAAGCCGGGACTCCCGCACTTAAAGAGTATATCTAAAATTCGGAGCCGAATTTCATCTGCCGATAGTTCTTTCTGACCGGTGACCTTGTGTTTTACGTCACTGGTTATCAACTTGCGTTTTATCAAATTCATGTTTTATTACGTCATTTTACATCCAGCCAGATGTATTTGATTTGATAGCGCACAATCCGAGCGCCGCATTATATTCTTACTAGATTTTACCGCAAGATGGCGTAATAATAGCCAAATGAAATAATCCGCAGATCTTACTGGAAACAATACACATTTTAAAAGCGATTTTAATGAATGTCTTATATTACAGCAGCGTCTCAAACAAATCTAGAAAATTTTCATACAATTTAAAATAAAAAACATTTACAACAGTTTTCGGGCTAAATAGTCAATTAATATTGAAGGAAGTGGCAATTGCTTTACAGCACACAAATTATTACAATTGCCAAATACTCCGTGTTGAATTATGACTCTGCAAAGGTGTTTCAGTGATTCCGGTTGAGCGTCATGATGCCAAACACGCATTTCTTCATCATTTTCCATACTTGTTATTTCATTTTTTCTCACCCAACCGGCTAAATTCAATGCATCGCATCCAGAAAAAATTAAAATCTAAAAAAAAAAATCTCATTACTTTAGTAGTAATTCTAAATTATTCGACGCACTAAACCTTCGCTGTAGGTAAACGAAGATGAAAATTAAGAGACTTCTTTTCCATGCAATTTAAAACACTCATGCAAGCATAAAGTGGTGTTTTGCCGTTTATATCTGAACAATCTAGTTGGGAGTTCACCTGTAAGGTAAAACTTTATTGAACAAAGATCGTAAAATGATTGTTTTTATGTTTTTTTATAGCCAATTAACCTTGACTAATATCCTGGTAATTTCTTCCGAAGCCCAAAGAGCTGAAGAATGAAGAGGGATTTTTCCCCATTTGTTCCTCGCATTAACGTCAGCTCCATTTTCAAGAAGGATTTGAATTATTTTAACATTATGCAATGACGTATTTTGCACACATAAATGAAGCGGAGTGTTTAAATTTTCATCCAAACTATCCACATAAGCACCTAAAAAAATTTAAAAAAATAATTACGTTCGGCAATATAAAAAAAATTCATAAAACAAATAATTTTTCAATTTTTTAAAGAAAATGAATTGTAAATTCCTAAATCTGGAGTACACATGAAAAAGTGACGATTTTGTGTATTATTTTGAGATAGGACAACAATTTGCATTTCATTTTTTCCTCTAATTTTCTTAAAATTCAGAAACATGTGGGAAGTACCAGATTCAAGTAGTAATTTAACCAATATACTGCGCCCATGAAATGCAGCTTTATGCAATGGAGTGCAACCGAACCGGTCAGCTTTATCCAATTTGGCATGTGCCTTGATGAGAACCTAAAACGAGCATTTCAAGCATTTTCATATTTATTATCGCAAGTTGAGGCAATTTTTATGGTCTCACTTTTACTATTTTTTTATGGTTTAAACAAACAGCCTCGCACAAGGGTGTAGTGCCATCTTTAATGGTTGGGTAACCAATGTTTATCCACGGATGATCTATATTAATACCACTATCTATTAGGTTTTGGACGGACTGTAAATCATTTCGCATTACAGCCTCGTGTAACTGTCTGATATCGGCCGGCATGGCTGATACGCTTGACTTTCCAATACCCATAGAGATTCTTTGGTCATTTAACAAAGGATAAATAATTCAGTAATCTTCAAACAAAAGATGTATCAGATCAGAAGATGTTCAAAACAATTAGACAGCTTTCTGGATGCTGCGCTTACTCCATTTACCCGCCATCTGTCTGCCACATTACGTACCAGACCCACTATTTTGTCCGAATTATGAAAATCGTTTTAGATTTAATTCATAAATCAAAAACTTGCTAATTTTTATCGTATAGTAATAAACTATTGTCATTACTATAAAATATTCGGTACTAACCGTAATAATGTGACAATAAAACCGGACTAACATCTAAGTTGGTCATGAATTAAATGTGCAGGCCTTTTCCCGTTACAATCAGTTAATTCGTCCAAGCCGAGGTCAATCCCGGATACCTCTACGGTAGCATCTAGATTCTAGATGTTTTAGAGCAGTGGGCGAAGCCGCATGATAAGCCTTAAACTATCTGTTGCATAATGTCTGCCAAATCATTTTTACTAACGAAAAAAACTGTTAAAATTGTTGTTGTGGGAGCTGGGGCGGCAGGTTTAGCAGCTGCTGGTCAACTGTTTAAGCATGGATTTGCGAATGTCACAGTCGTAGAAGCTCAAGACAGAACAGGAGGTCGAATACTAACGGAACAATTCGGTTAGAGGACTATAAAATGAGTACTCGCATGGGTAACAAGTTTAGCACTAAATGGGAGGGCGTGTGATATTTAATTAGTTGTAATGTTGACAAAAATAACTCGCACATTAACCAATATATTTAGTAACAACTTTTTTTGGAATTGTTTTTGTAGGTGAGTCACACATCGAATTGGGTGCACAATGGATTCACGGAGAAGTCGGCAATCCAGTTCACGAAATTGCTGTTGAAAACAATCTTTTAGTCGAGTCATTTAACGAACCGGTCACGGCATTAGACGCTGAATTTCGTACACAACATGGCGAATTACTCAGTCGACATTTGGGCAGAGATTTTGAGATCATCATGTCCTCGATCGCCGAAGAATGTCGAGAAGCTGCAGCCACAGCGAGTCCTATTTCTTCGGACACGACGCTTCCGAGTTTTGATAAAACCGCTCTTGGGTTTTTTCAAAAGAAATATGACGAGTATTTAAAAAGTGATACGGATTTGCCGAAAGCTGCCTTAGTAAAAGATGCACTTTTTAATTGGTACTGCATGTTTCGCAACACTGTTGAAGGTTGCGACACATTGGCGGAAATGAGCATCAAATCCTGGGGAGACTATAAGGTGATTAATTGTTTTTTTATTTTTATAATAACTATTAATTATTTTTATGAATGAAATTTTTTATTTTAGGAATGCGATGGAAATCCAGTTATTGATATTTCGACTGGTTATTCGAGTATTGTTAATAACCTGGCTTCACATGTACCAAAGGAGGCTATTTTGTTAAATAAACCTGTTAGGACTCTCTACATTCCGAAATTAGTAGACAATAAATTGCCAGAAGGAAAACTACCGTCGGCTGTTGTATGCCTCGATGGTACGGACGAATAGTAATGTAAATCGAACAGTTTGAAAATGATTGCATTTTTTTTAGGCGAAACGATACAGTCGCATCACATTATATGTACAGTTTCGTTAGGGTATTTAAAGAGGCATATGAATCAATTTTTTTATCCATTATTACCTGAGAATAAAAAACATGCTATTAATGTAAGTAATAATGCTTAAGAATATCATATTGACAATACGTTTGATTCTTTTTGGTTTGAAATTGAGGTTATGGGGTTTGGATGTGTAAACAAAATATATCTCGAGTTTGAAAAAGCTTTTTGGTCGAAAGATTCAGCTGGTTTTTCCTTTCTGTGGGTTGATGATGCATCTTCGGAATCAAAAAGTTCAGCCAAACAGGTGAACAAGCAGTAATAAACGTTTTAAAAAATATTTTGTCGAGATTTTAATTTTTTTTTTCTTATTTAGACTCTTGCAGAAACCTGGCAAAGAGGAATAGTCGGTTTTTATACTGTTGCTAACCAGCCGAATGTTTTGTGTGCTTGGGTGGCTGGACGTGAAGCTCGGTATATGGAAACATTAGATAAAATTGAAGTTGAATTGGCTTGCGTAGAACTTCTAAAACAGTTCTTGAATACTGACAAAATACCAGATGTTAAACGTTTGGTTAGGTAACTAGGATTCTATTTTTTTGTGAATGATTAGTTTTAAAAAAAAAAAACATTTTCTAGAACTGGCTGGAATAGTCAACCGTATGTATTGGGAGCTTACAGTTATAAAACATATCAGTGTGATGATGTAGCTGACGTAAGCAACGACCTCGCCTCACCCATAACAATAAATCTGGATGATCGAGCTTTGGGTGGACTCAGAACTGTAAGTGGATATTTTAATTAGATTTTTTTAAATTTTGCATTTTTAAAAAAATGTTATTTTGCATTTTCTTAGCATCCATCAATACTTTTTGCTGGTGAAGCTACTCATCCGTATTATTATTCCACTGTTCACGGAGCGCTTTTAAGTGGAATTAGAGAAGCAGATCGTCTCGCATCTTATTACAAGTAATCGATTTTTTTTATTAAATCGTGTGGTAATAAATTTGTACATAAAAGAGTAATACGATTACTTAGGTCACATAAGAAAAATTTGAAAAATTGAAATTTTATTTATATTTAAAAAAAAAAATTTATTTGCATTTTTCTCGTGTTAGTTCAATCTCGGACAAAAATTCCATGTTCCGCCCATCTCTCTAATTTAATTTAGAAGACATCTGAAAACTTCCTTAGTCAAGATTCATGTTAAACATGTGATAGTACAAATGATTTATATCTAGACAAGTTAAACAATCAGGGAAATAATGCATAACATTCAATTTGCAGGCACAAATTCAATTCTTCAGAATTAATGTAAAATAAGTTCGAATAAAAGTTAAACTTTTAAGTCGAATTTACATTTTATTTGTGAATGTTGTTTCTTTCTATAGTTATCTTGTTGAATTGCAGGGCATATAGTGATGAAATTGCAGACCAGCAAATGGTAAATGAATTGTATAAAGATGTAGTATCGTCCCATCGAGTTGTCATTATTGGAGCTGGAATTGCTGGTTTATCAGCTGCTCTTGCGCTGCAAGAATGTAATATTACTGATTTTAAAATTTTGGAAGCTCAGCCACGAGCTGGAGGGAGAATTGAATCTTTAAGACATGGTACTGTGTTAGTACATTGTTTATCTATTCATCTTTTAATATTAAAGCGTTTGGTATCCAGGCTCTCATTACATCGAGTACGGTGCTCAATGGATCCATGGTGAAGAAGGAAATCCCATATTCGAACTTGCTTTGCGAAATAATTTACTTGCTAAGGATCAGTCTTTCTCGCCAGAAGGTGATGGTTGGTTTCTAACTCAAAGCGGAGAAAGAATTGATCAAAGCGTTGTAAGCGAAGTGAAAGCGATCATAGGCCAAGCGTATATAGGTTGTACCGAGTTCAGTTCTCCCGGTAAGTGTGATTGACGTGTTGCTTTGTTTGTTTTGTTTTATTTTGCTCTGGTTTATAATAAAATTGCGTTTTATTTCTTTCTCTATTTGCACATTGTCTTCATGAACTTAAGTTAATCGACAGTGTTAGTAGAATTTTATTTATTTAAATTTTTGACATTTTGCTAGATAACTTTGAATTTATTCCGGTTTCGGTTGGAGACTACATTCGTGAGCAGTTTGAGATGTATTTAGAAGATTGTTCCGATTCGATTGAAGTTTTGAACTTGAAACGTGGAATCTACGACTGGCACATGAATTACACCTGTATAGACAACGCGTGTGAAAACATGAGTGAATTATCCGCAAGATTATGGGGGGAGTACGAAGAATGTTCAGGAAATCCGCGAATTAATTTGCAATCGGGTTATGCGAGTGTCATAGATTTGCTACTCAACCAAATACATCCAGAATCAGTCGCATTCAATAACGTCGCGTCCAAGATTTACTGGGATAAGGGCAATTTATCATCGAATTTAATCCATAGTTTCGATACCAAAGTAAAATCTCACAAACCATCTCTCGTATCTGTTGTGACCAGTACGAGCGTTGTAAGCACTCGCGTACAGCAACCGCCGCATGACTGTTTTCTGGTGACCAATAATATATTAGGGCTGAAGAAATCTTGTCGACGTCCACAGACTTTTCCAATTGAAGTGACTTGTGAAAATGGCAAAATGTTTCTATGTGAACACCTTATTCTTACACAATCTATCGGTTGCTTGAAGGCTAATTTACAAGCTTTATTTCATCCTCTTTTACCTCAGTGGAAACAAAATGCAATTATGAATACTGGTTATGGGACCATTAACAAAATTTTCTTGGAGTTTGCTGAACCGTTTTGGCCAAAAGATTGTCTTGGATTTCAGTTTGTTTGGAGTGAACTCGACTTTACTCTGCCGCCCATAACAATTGGCAGGGTGAGAAATGTCACAACTCCATAAGATGAAATTGCTTAATGAATTTTTTTTTTTAAATTTTTTTTTTTAAATTTAAGGAGAAACATGTTCCTGCAGAAAGTTGGTTTCGTGATTTATCCGGTTTTGATGTTGTAGCTGGATACAATGCGATGCTTCTTGGGTGGGTTGGAAGAAAAGGTGCGGAAGCAATGGAGAAGTACACGAACGAGCAAGTGGAAGGTGTTTGTCTTAGCATATTAAAGATTTTTACTGGAATTAAGAATATACCTGATCCAATTAGTTTTTACAGGTATTTAATTGTATGTTCATAATATTTTTACTGTAGATAAATTAATTGTCGCAATTTTCTCGCTCAATAGATCAAATTGGTACACAAACCCGCACACTAAAGGAGCGTATAGTTATCGAACTGTTGAGAATGAAAAAGAGAATTTTACGCATAAAGATTTGACAGAATCAGTAAACATTGTGGTCGATGACTTAAATGTAAGTTGACGAGTTGAAATAAGTGTTTATATATTTATTTTTGTTTGTATCTTTTGTTTTTTAAGTATCCCGCCTTGCTTTTTGCTGGTGAAGCAACGGATAATAAATATTTCTCCACTGTTCACGGGGCTTATTTGTCTGGGAAGAGAGCTGTGACTGAACTTAAAAGTTTTTACAAGTATTGAACTACAGTATGCTTTTTTATAAGCTGTTGTCTTACAAAAAAAAAATTTCTTTTAGAGAATTGCATAAAGATGTAGAGGATTCGAACTTTGTTGCAGAAGAGTCTGATGATTTATTTAAGGACAGAGACATTGAAACAAGGTCTAAACAAAAATCTCTCAGAGATATAAAGTCAAAAGGAGAAATGAAAACGAAAACTAAAGGACACTACTGAATATTTCTTCATTCTGAAATCAAAATTGTATTTATTTTGTAATAGCTATACAGTATTCAATTTCTACACATTTAATAATACTAATTTTACCGTACGAGATTAATAATTTAAAATTACCATTTTCTACACGGAACAATATATTTTTTTTTTTACGAAATACTTAAAAATTTAAAGATTGTTATGCATGTATAATACAATTAAACTGGAAGACTTTTTTGATTTACTTGTGTGATAATTATCCTATCCAAGATGTTGTATGCGTACAAATAATTGACATACACGATTTTCTGAAAAAATTTGTTTAATTTATCAGCACATTTTAGTGGTTCTGAACAGAGAACAAAACAAACTAGTTAATAAATTAATACAAAAATATAAAATTGTTAAAACTTCAATTCATTTAAGAATAAAAAATGTAAATAATATTAAAGCTTCCATGCGGTA